>JAVJIF010007805.1:0-202588 GCA_038442645.1 Agave tequilana
ATTAGTGAAATGTTGGTGGGTCCTTCGAACCCCAAGAAAAGGTGATTGGGCCGCATTTCGTGGACAATCAGACTACCACCAGAACCACCACCTTAAGGTAACATTTTCCTTCCCTTTCTTCTTTTTCATACATCTATGCATTAATTCATACATTGAGGACAATGCATGAGATAGAGTGTGTGGGGAGGGTCTAACATAACTTTTCTTTTTGTTTAAAAAAAAAATTAACATTTTTCTTTTACTTTTAAAAACTTTTTGAATGGAAACAATATTTTAACATATTTTTGTAAGAAATAAGTTAATTTTAAGGAATAGGAAAATCCAAATTAGGATTTCTTATACTTGGTCAAAATAAGATTATTTGTTTGATTTTTAGAGTTAGGAAGATAATTTGTCAAAGTAATTTAGTCTTGATCTTTACCTGATGAAATATTCACACTTCATACACTTACACACTTAGGGTTCAAAAATAAAGATTCTTACGCCTTATAAAAAATATATATATATATAAAAAGAAATAAATAAACAAATCTAATTATTGATTAGCTAGGTGCTTTGGCCTAAGCAAGCCTTAGATTTATGCGAAAGATGATTACATAAGTTTGAAAAGAAAAATATATATAAAAATCCTCTGATTAAGCTGGGTATTTGTGCCTAATAAAGCATAAGTATTCACGCCTAAAAGAGGTTCATATAATAAAATCCTTAGTTTTGTGGCCTTGTTTGCTCGAGTTCTTAAGTCCTTGGGGTGTTTTCTCACCTGGTGCCCTAAGACCGTCTGGTTTGGGAGTCATCGATTAAAGGCTCGTTACATGGGCAGATTAGAAAGCCTAAACTAAGAATAATAGCACCAAAAATATATAATATATATATAAATAAATAAGGCATAAGAGTTAGAGTTAATGAACCCTTAGTCAAAAATTTTCACAGTCACAAGTGCATAAGACTTAGGTAAAGTAATAGACTAGATGAGAAGTACAATCCGACTCATTACTTTAATGGATAACAAATTTTTGAATAGAGACTAAGTTTAGGAATGAAAAATTCAGTTTTCCTATAACTTATAGATTGCTTAGATCTTACAATTATATTTCAAATATTTTTCTCTTTCAAAATGCTTTTCGAAAATACTAACTCTTTATTTCCCTTTCTTTATGGAATTTGTGGGTGTAATCCATGAAAACCCTCACGAGATAAAACTCGTCCTCTAGGGGAAATCTAGAGGTTTTAACGGCTTGTTGCACACGCTCAGTGCAATCGCGTGACCTGCGGAAGTGGTTCTAATAATCCTTAGTATAGTTTAGTGTTTTGCTCGAGGACGAGAAAAAGATAGGTATGGGGGGTGTGATGTCGCTAATGTTGCATATTTAATATCATATTTCCATACTTAATTTAGAATAAAGCCTGCATTGTCCTAATTAAATGCTAAATTTATTTGCAGGCCCAATCCTTAAGGAGATGAAGAGAAATGAGCCCAAAAGCCCACCATAATTCTGAATAAATCAGAATTAATTCGCACTCACTAAATCAGGGCAAAATCAAGAGGTTGAAAACCGGTTGAGAAGAATCCTCTCAGAATCGATCGGTAAAGCCAAGAATCAAGGCCATTTTGTCAGAATCCGGGACTCAAACGAAGAAACTAACAAAGGATAAGTCAGAAGATAATCCCAAGATGAACCACCAACAGGTTGTGGCCACCTGGCCACACACTGGCCGTGGAGACGCGGTAAAAGTCGCGTTTCCGCGGCATTGTTGGGGAATTAGGGGGAGCGTTTGCTCCCCCGACCTCCCCGGGATCCTGCTTACTGGGTTTTCTGCCTATAAAAGGCCATTCTTTGTGCTGAAAATGGACGACAATGCAGAGTTAGGATTTAGACTAGTTTTTCAATTATTAGTTTAGGTTTTTGTTTTTCTTTTTCATGTAATTTAATTTTCGTTTATAAATAAGAGGAGATCGACTTTCATCGAAGAACAAGAATGAAGCTGAGCTGGAGTGACACCGGTGTAAGATTTATTTCTTTTCTTTGATTGTTATGAAATCGAATTGATGTTTTTTCTTTGTATGTACTTCTTTTTAGTATTCTTCTTCTTCTTCTTCTCTACTTCACTTTTCTTTTTGGTACAACTGTCTTCCAAGTGAGTCTAAAGCATCGAAAGAGCCTTGCCTTTGCGAGTGCCACTGATAGCTCATGACGATGGAATTGTGAGTCTCTCCGTATCATTTCATGCTTGAGTTTCTTGATGATGTAATGTGGAAGAGTCCAAAAATCGACTCTTATGGGCTGCTGCGCTGATTGCCTCCAATTCAAGGTAATATCGTCGCAAAAGACTCAAGGTAAGCTTTTGGTGGGAAAGAAGGTGAGTAATCATTTGTATTTCTTTTCTTTTATTTCTGTAAATTAAATCACAAACACCATATCTTCCAAATCACTTCTTTCCACTTCTTTGTAAATAATCATTTGTACATAATCGCTTTCTTCGTTTTCTGATTTTCTCCATTCTTCATTTCTCATTTTCTTCTAACTTTAACATAACTTTCTTTTTCATTTTCTTAACTTAAAAACAGAGAAGAACTCTCGTTTGGTTTTCATAAAGATTTCAATACAAGAACGTAAACGCTTCTATCACAAAACCCTCCTTGTGGATCACGACCCGCATAGCCACTTGCTATAGCGGAAGAATTGAGCACTTGCACATTTTTATTATAAGTTCTGAAATTCCGTATTTTGTGTGCAGGTTGTACCTCAATCAGTGGTCTTTGTAACCACTTGTTGTAAGCCCTCATTTGTTAGTTGCTCCCTCTTTGGTAGAGGTTAAGGTGGTTGATTGGGTTGTTGGTTTGCTCCCTCTTCGTAGAGGTAGAGATAAGTGTTTGCTCCCTCTTGTGTGAGGTGGAGCTTGGTGGTTGTAACCCTCTTAGGTAGAGGTGTTGGTTGTTTGGCTAAGGGCCTACCCGGTTGTGAGGTGGTTGTTTGAGAGAGGAGTTCGGTACTCCAATGTTGTAACAAATCCTCCTCGGTGGAGGTTCCCTCGGTGAGAGATAGTGGATTGAAATCCTACACGATGGTGTAGGCGGGATGTGTGAGCAAGGTGCTCGAACCTCGAAACATATCTTGGCCTTTGCGTTTGATCCATTGTCTCTCTAACTCTCTCTCTCTTACATTTGTGTTGTGCATAGCATCATTCTTATGTCATAACATTCATATCTATTTGCTTGTGTTGGTGCCTTGCATTTGATTCATATTGCTATATCTCTTATATGCTTGGTTATTTGTGTGTGCCTCACTTATACTTAACCACAAGAGCTTCACATAGCACCTCAACCCATTCAAGGGGAATCAAGAGGAGTTAGTCCAGAGCCTTTCACGGAGAATTCGGCTACACTTGTGTGTTGTATTAAGTGTGTTTCAAAATTTGCATTAGCTCCGCATTTAGTTTTGTATTTAGTTGTTAGATTAGCACTTACACCTATTCTCCCCCCCTCTAGGTATTTTTCAGAATCATGTTGTTTTTAAAAACAAGATTCCATTTCAGTACACCCATTTGAACTTGCCCAAACTCCAAATTTCGAAAATGACATTGACAGTTTGTTTGGTAAGTTATCCCTTTCCTGAAATTGAACTTGAGAATGAATTGATCCTGAACCTTAACTTGGTGATTGAATTCTACTTCCTGATTCAATAATGACTCCAGTGTCTTCACCTGATTTCATTCTTTTTCCCGAGTCAACATTGGATCCTGTGCCATTCATCATGAAACTGAATCGCCAATCTTTTATGATCATCATATTGAACTTGACCAATTCATATCTTTGAAAGTCCCATTGACAAATTGGTAAGTTCTCATTTTAAGAAATTGAACTCAATGGGAAATATGACCTAGATTTTCCAATTTGTGATCCAGTTCAGATTCCTCAATCAATATTGACTCCTGTTTTGCTACCCAACTTGATTAATATTTTAGAGTCAATTTTGATTCTCACACTTGTCATTCTTGAATTTGAATCACCAATGTTAAGTCACATTCTGTTGTTGGAAAATGAATGTGGATTTGAGTTTCAACTTCTTGATTGGACCCACTTCCGGAACCATCTCGACTCCTGAACCTTTACTTGACTAAAGTCACTTTTCTGAGTCGGTATTAGTTCTCGTACTTCATAAGTCTAAGTCAATCATTCCATCTTTTCATACTCCATTTTGCGACAAGGGTGTTGATAAAATTGACTCCGAAATTAATTAGAAAATTGAAAATTAGATGGGATAAAATATTTAATAAAAAAAATTCATGTATACATCATTTTAGTGGGTTATATTAGAGAGATTTCTGGTGGGTTCTTCTGAACTCCACGCAAATTAGATTGGGCTACATTTTGTGGACCAATCAGACCACAACCGGAACAAACACCTTAAGGTAATATTTTCCTTCCTTCCCTTTCTTCTTTTTCATGCATCTATGCATTAATTCATACATGAGGACAATGCATGAGATAGGTGTGGGGGAGGGTCTAACATAACTTAGGTTTTACTTTTTGTTTAAAAAATTTAACATTTTCTTTACTTTTAAAAACTTTTTGAAAATAGAAATAATATTTTAACATATTTTTTGTAAGAAATTAAGTCAATTTTAAGGAATAAGAAAAATCAAAATTAGGATTTCTTATACTTGGTCAAAATAAGATTATTTTTTGATTTTTAGGTTAGGAAGATAATTTGTCAAAGTAATTTAGTGTTGATCTTTACCTTAATGAAGTATACACACTTTATACACTTACACACTTAGGGTTTAAAAACAAAGATTCTTATGCCTTATATAAAAAAATATATATATGTATATCTATAAAATATAAACAAATAAAATTATTGATTAGCTAGATGCTTTGGTCTAAGCAAGCCTTGTATTTATGCAAAAGATGATTAGATAAGTTAAAAAAAAGAAAAAAAAGAAATATATATCTATAAAAAATCTTCTGATTAAGTTTGGTATTTGTGCCTCATAAAGCATAAGTGTTCACGCCTAAAAGCGGTTCATATATATAAAATCCTTAGTTTTGTGGCCTTGTTTGCTTGAATCTTTAAGTCCTTGAGGTGTTTTCTCAACCAGTGCCCTAAGACCGTCTGGTTTGGGAGTCACCGATTAAAGGCTCGATACATGGATAGATTAGAAAGAGTAATAGAACTAAGGAATAATATCACCAAAAATAAATACATATTTATATATATATATAAATAAGGCATAAGAGTTAGAGTTAAAAAACCCTTAGTCAAAACTTCACATTCACGAAGGTGCATATGACTTAGGGTAAAGTAATAGACTAGATGAGAAGCACAATTTGACTTCTTACTTTGATTGATAACAAATTTTTGAATAGAGACTAAGTTTAGGAATGAAAAATATTCGGTTTTTCTATAACTTATAGATTACTTAAATCTTACAATAATATTTCAAATATTTTTCTCTCAAAATGTGTTTTCATAATATTAACATTTCTCTTTCTTTATGGATTTTGTGGGTGCGATTCGCTGAAAACCCTCACGAGATAAAACTCATCCTCTAGGGGTAACCTAGAGGTTTAATGACTTATTGCACAAGCTCAGTGCAATCGCGTGACCTGCAAAAGTGATTTAATAATCTTTGGTTTAGTTTTGTTGTTTTGCTCGAGAACGAGCAAAAGATAGGTGTGGTGGTGTGATTGAACACATTTATTGCATTATTCTTTATTACATATCCACATTTATCATGTAATAAATCTGTAAAATTCCTTATCTTAAATGTCTATTTTGCAGAAGATAATCATGGGGAGAAAGAGGATAAAATTAAATAAATATCAATTAAATTCAGATTTAACTAGATCTATTTGATTAGAGGAGGATGATCCCACATCCAGTTGGTTAAATTCAATTTTGATGAATCAAGTGGTTAAAACAAAAGATCAATCATGGAAAACGTCAAATACAAGAGTCCAAATCTAAAGGGATAAACGGATAGAGAGAAGATCAACAGATGAGATGAAGCAATTTTGACTCAGATTCTGGTTGGATACATTTTAATATTTAAATCATAACTTTCGCTACTAGAACTCAAATCTAATAATTCAAAATGATCCAGAAAGAGGACTTACAGAGTTACTACACTTAAGTTGAAAATTATTTCTAATTCTGTCATTTGATAAGTTATATTTGGCAATCAATATGTCAATAAGCTGCAGATCAGAACTGAATATCCACATCAAATCAAGTTTGGAGATAAGGGAGGATTCAAATTTAGAAATAGCCAACTTTCCTTCTCTTCATACACCTCTACCC
This sequence comes from Agave tequilana, assembly GCA_038442645.1. Lineage (NCBI taxonomy): Eukaryota > Viridiplantae > Streptophyta > Magnoliopsida > Asparagales > Asparagaceae > Agave > Agave tequilana. The sequence continues at coordinate 6,303 of JAVJIF010007805.1, forward strand.
TCTGCATTTCTCCTATAAATACCTGCAATCTCAAAGGCAAAGAGAGGATGACCTAGCAGGGATAGATTTTAAGCTAGTTTTTCATTCTTTTTAGTGTACGTTTTTATTTTTCTTTTATGTAATTTTTATTTCTTTGTAAGCATAGGTTAGACGAAGATTCATGTAAGTAAGAGAGAGAGGCTTATGTTGAGAGTGATACTGATGTACCCTCTGAAAAGTCACCTAGAGGGGGGGTGAATAGGTGACAATGCTAATCAAGGGGCAAATTAAAAATTTAAAGCTACAACAATCACAAGATGAATGCAAGCAAGTAAGTATGACAATTAATATGATGAGCAAGTAATAAGTGCAAGCAAATAGAGTAAGGATTGCAAGAATGTAAACCAATCGCAAACACAAGGATATGTTATCGAGGTTCGAGCACCCAGCTCTACTCCCCGCCTTCCCCAGAAGGATTCTAGCTACTTCCACTATCACAAAGATCTCAATTACAATGGAGTACCCAACTCCACAATCTCAGTACAAGAAATTTCCTTGGTAGTCAAAAGACCACAAACTCTCTCTTTCAAATATCTCTTCCCTTACAAAGGTCCTTAGAGAATATTGAGTAGGAATGAAGCTCTTTGTGTGTAAGGAAAAGAAATTGAAATCAGAGAAAAACTTTTGAAAACCCTTCAGAAAATTGAGACAATTTAGCACAAAAACCAAGAACTTTGAAAGCCTTAAACTTTTGAATTTTTGCAAAGATTGTTCTTGTAACCAATCTCTCCCTAAGCACCCCTATTTATAGGAGAGGGCTAGGTTAAGAGATAAAATAAACTTAAGGCTAATTAAGTAATATTAGATTCAAAATATATCTTTAAACGAATTTTTAAACACAAAAGACAAAAATAAACAGCCCTTAAAAATCTGCCCGTTACTGTTCAAACGGTCGGATCGGTCGACCGGGCCGGTCGACCGGTAGTATAAAAATTTGACCGTTACAGGCTATCGGTCGACCGACCCGGTCGACTGATACAAACTGTGACAAAAAAATAAATAGTCCGGTCGACCGCCCCGGTCGACCGACAGACGTGCACACGGATACGTGCATCTGCCAGGACTTCGGTCGACTGGTCCGGTCGACCGGACCAGACTGACATAGGCTCGGTCGACCGACCCGGTCGACCGGATTAGGTCAAAAAGCCAAATTTAAAAAGAAATAAAGAGGATTTTAATTTTATCAAAAATACTTTTGAACAGGGATTAGTATAAAACACAAATATATATCTGTAGGCAAAATCTTGTATGCAAAATATTTTTGTATAATTTATAAGAAATTATTTTGGAATGAGCTTGTGCGCAAAAACGTGTGTGATAGAGTTTCAAACCTATCCACTATTCTTTAACATACTATAAACTGAAAAACAAAATACATGAAGACTTCTTGAGCTATCTTCAAGTCTTTGAGCCATCCAATGTCTTGCAAGAGCCTTCTCTTCTTTGATCCTTCCTTGATGTGCAATTTGCCTTCCTTACTTTGTGGAACTTAGAAGTTCTTGCAATAGCTAAGCGAATGGACTCTAAACATGGTACAAAACCTGAACTCATCTTAATCAAATGATTAGTACCAAATAGCACTTATTTGGTTTGTTATCATCAAAACACAAAACAATTGGAGAGTGTAACCTCTTGGGCCAACAATCTCCCCCTTTTTGATGATGACAAAACAAATAGGCTATTAACAAAAATGTAGGGAGGAGAAAACTCCCCCTCAAATTATGCTATACATGAAACACAAGAATATGCTCTAGATACCAATAATTGAAATGATGCACCAATTAAAATAAATATATAAAACACAATGATTGGTAGTCAAAAGTGCATTTTTATCATCATATTTACCATCACATTTTCATATTTATTCATTTAATTCTGCACATTTATTAATAATTAGTAATTTATTGTGTGCAGGCCTCGAATTGTTATTTTAGCAATAAATAAAGCCTAAAGAGCCCAAAAGCCCAAGATCCAAGCCCATGTTTGAAGCCCAGGTGAAAAAGCGCAAATACAAAGAGTCAAAATGCAAATACAAGGGCTAAAAGTTGCAAAATCAGAGATTAGGGAAGGATAGACTTCTATCCAACCCTAAACACCTGCAAGATGAGGATAAAAGGCCAAGATAAGAAGAAAATTCGTGAGAAGAAGATTTGAAGAAATCTGGATAAGAGTAACTTGATTACCAAGTTATCTCGAAAATCCAGATTAAAAGGCCAGGATCAAACTTCCAGAAGCAGAAGCCCACAGGGACGGTCCAGGAGAGGCCACGCGCCAAAGCGCGTGGCCAGCAGCCACTTAACTGCCGCGGAGGCGCGGCAAAAGCCGCGCATCCGCGGCAATATGGATAGAGATGGCTACCAATTTTCGTGGACAGGATTGTCCGGGACTCTGTAGCCTTCTGCACCTATAAATATCACCTGCATTGCAACATAAAGAGGAGTCCAGTGTCCAGAGGCGAGCAAAGGGCCAAAATTAGGGTTTCTTCTAGGTTTTCTTCTTTTGTAAATTAGGGTTTCTTTTCTTTTTATTTTCAAGAGAGAGAGAGGATTATATTGAGCGTGACACCGATGTATCTTCTTTTCTCTGCCATTGATTAAAGCAATAAAGGTAATTACTTTTCTTTTTTATTCTTATGTGTTATTTTTATTTTGTTTTTCTTTTCTTTTTCTCTGTGATCTTGTGGTTGTTGATGAACATGCAAGTGGATTCCATAAGCACGTATAACTAAGCTCTGTGAGAACCAGCGATAGTTCATGAAGACGTCTCCTCCAAGCTACGCATCACTTCGTACTTGAGTATGCTTGACGATATAATGTGCACAGGGATTGAGATCGATCTTATGATCTATTCGTGGAACGCCTCCTAAGCAATGTAGAACATGTAAGGTTTTCACGTTCTTTCTTCAACCAATCTCAAGTAAGTTTTCTTTCTTTTCGTTTATTTTCTTTTCTTTTTTGTAGATTAAATCCACATCTTCCACAATTCTTTTCTTCCATCCATTGTAAATATCATCCATTGTAAATACCACTATTTAACTAATAAAAATAAAAGCTTTAGAGTATAACTTGCTTAACGCTTCCATCGCAGTCCCTCCCTGAGGATCACGACCCGCATAGCCTTGCTACCGCGGATTAGAACTGAGACTTGCACATCTATTCTTAAACTAATATATTATATTTTGTGTGCAGGAAAAATCAGTCAACAAATTGGCGCCGTTGCCGGGGAGGGACGGTAAGTTATTTCTAAAACAAAAAAAATTAATTTTTAACTAATTCTTTATTCTTTTCTGTTTGCAGGTTTGGAGAACAGGAAACAGAAACATATCGCAGCAGTGGACATATAGCTATCCTGTGCCTCTGCCCTCGAAGGCAGAGCACGAGGACCTGCAACTTTGCCGCGGAAACGCGGCCAGAGCCGCGATCCGCGGCAATTGCAGTGAACTACTCACTGAATTTTTTTGCAGGTCTCTGTAAATTAAAATACTGCTTACTGATATATTCTGTTTGTTCTGTGATACACCTGTAAATTGCTAATAATTCAACAGTAAAATATTGATTGTTAAAAATAAAATTTGATTAGACGTTTGCATATTAGGCACGTGTCTTTTCAATTATTTTTATTTACTGTTGAAGAGTGCTGGAGACGCAAGGTACGTACGCATTGCATGTAGAATAGGATTCATCTCTTGGTTGATTTTCTGCTTTGAGTGATTCTTATCTATTTATCTTGTACACTTGCACTAATTCATCTTAAGGGCATAACCCATTAACAAGATAAGGTGGGGATTTCATCACCCTTCCTTAGCCCAAAAATCATATCCCGAGCACTCACTAACCCAAGCCTAACTTAAAAATTAGTAGACGTTGGCCCTAGGGACATCTCGGACTCAATAGGAGATTATCCTAAGGGGGAACAGTGCTGGAAGTTGACTCTTGTCAAATCAGTGTCTAGGAAAGGGATTGAGGGCCGAAAGCCCGAAGATTGGTGGTATTTAATTAAGGAACGTCTTTGACGGAAACCTCCCACCACTCTTGCCCTGACCTGGCTGATTAACTTGTGGTCAAAGTCTGCACCCGACCTCCCGTGGAAAGTCTAACCAGTTAGGAGTCGTCTAGGTCATAGGTCTACCCTAACTTAGGTTAGAATTTTCTTTTTGTTTGTTGTGTTTGTGTTGGTGTGATATGGCATATAAGAATAATTCCAATTTTAATTCATATTACACCCCTAACTATTATTCGGATATTACCAACCCGGCATACCCTAACTTTGACCAATCTAGTGCGCCGGAATGGTCTTATCCGAATGAATATAACCCACACCCCCCATCTTATGACTACAATTTACATAATAATTTCAACTCTTCACAGAGTTCATGGGGTTTCGAGTCCCCCGAGTCTAATTCTCAACCAAATTGTCCTCCATATCCATCTAGTCCACATTCTTTCAATGATTTATACTTAGATCCACCAATTCAGAATAGACTACCATCTATTGGGGAAATGATAAGTATGCATAAGTCCAAGCAACAATCACCATCAATCTTAGATAGGATGATGCGTGAGTCCACCGACTCACAATTTCATCATGATGACACTTCATCTTTTCAAGACCAATCAGAACAAGATGATCCTATCGACTATAAAGAGATGCTAGCTGCCATGACTGAGGCTCAATTAGCCCGTGATCATGACATAGATTTGATGGTTCAAGCTTTACATGCTCACAGTTCGGCCGTTTCTGCTTTCATTGACCACTCACTTAGAGCCGACGAACCAAGTTGCTGTGGACAACAAGATTCTAATTCAGTACCATCATGTGAACTTGCCGAAACTCCAATTCTTGATAACTTGGCAAGTTTTTCCTTTCCTGAATTAGAACTTGAGCTTGAATATGATCATGATCTTCCACTTGATGATTCAATTTTATTTCCTGATCCAATAATGACTCCAGTGTCTCCACCTGATTTCACTTTCCCGAGTCAACATTGGATCCTATTCCAATTCATTATGAAATTGAATCACCCATTTTAGATGATCATATTGAACTTGACCTAGATTCTCACAATCTCTTTACTTCTGAAATTGATTGTACAATTCTGACGGACGATGTTGACCTTAGTTTGAAGAATTGTATGGCGATGAGCTAGAATTCCTTAATATTGGAAGTAAAGAGATATCATCCATATTAGGTCACATTCCATTGTGGGAAGAAGATTGTGGACTTGAGTTTCAATTTCTTGACTTGGACCCAATTCTTGAACCTAGCCCGACTCCTGAGCCCTTACTTGATTTGAGCATCTTCCCTGAGTCGGTATTCGTTCCCGCACCTATAATGTCCAAGTCAATAATTCCATCCTTTCATTCTCCATTTTGGACAAGGAGGTTGAGACAATTAACTCTAAAACTTATTATGAAATTTGGAAATTCGATGGGTGGAAATTTTTAAAAATAATTATACATATATTTTTGTGGGTTATGTAAGGAAAGTTTCTGGTGGGTTCCACCAAATTATCTGTTATCTTGATTGGGCCGCATTTCGTGGACCAATTAGACCACCTCCGGAACCACCACCCTAAGGTAATTCCGCCTTCCCTTGTTCTGTTTCATGCATATATGCATACATTCATACATTGAGGACAATGCATGAGATAAGTGTGGGGGTGGGCTTTACTAACATACTAACATAAGTAGACACTAACAAAATTTGCTAATAAAAAAAAAATTTTATAAAAAGGAAATATTTTGACTTATTTTTTGAAAGAAATCTAAGTTAGTTTTAAGGATTAGGAAAATCACGATTAGGATTTCTAAAAACTTGGTCAAAATAAATAAATTGTTTAAATTTTTAGGTATAGGAGAAAATTGAATAAATAATTAGTCTTGATTTTTACCTTAATGAAATGTGCATACCAAATGCATATCTAGGATTCTAAGACAAAGACCTTGTGCCTCATAAAAAAAAAAGAAGAAAAAAAAAAATCACCAATTAAGCTGATACATGTGCCTCAAGAAGCATAAGTATTCATGCCTAAAGGTGAGTAAATAAAATAAAGTCCTTAGTTTTGGGCCTAGTTCACTCGAATTTGAGTCCGCGGGGTGTTTTCTCACTTGGTGCCCTAAAGCCAACCGGTTTGGGAGTCATCGACTTTAAGTTCGTTACATGGGTGGATTAGAAAGCCTAAGAAGACTAAGAAAAATAATATATGTATTAACATATCTAATAATCAATTAGTTAGGTATGAGGGCCTCAAGAAGCCTTGATACTTATACGAAAGAAAATTAGATGAGTTATACATGCAAAAAAAAATAAAAAAAAAATATAAATATATTAACACATCTAATAGTCAATTAGTTAGGTATGAGGGCCTCAAGAAGCCTTGATACTTACACGAAAGAAAATTAGATGATGTTATAAAAATAATAAAGAGGCATGAGAGTCCAAGTTAAGGAATTCCTAGATTCACAAGGGTGCGTATGACTTTTGGTAACGAAAAAGACTATATTAGAAATTCAATTTTAATCCTTACCTAAAATGAATAACAATTGATTTTATAAAGACTAGGTTGAAGAATGAATAAAAATGAGGATCCTAAAACTTATAGACTACTTAGTCTCTTCAATAATAATTCAAATATTTTCCTTTTTATGGATTTTGTGGGTGCAATCCGCTGAAAACCCTCACGAGACAACACTCGTCCTCTAGGGTAACCTAGAGGTTTAACGGCTTGTTGCACGTGCTAAGTGCAATCGTGATTCCTACGAAAGTGAGTTAGGTTAGATTAACTTTTTCTTTTCTTTGTTTTTACTCGAGGACGAGCAAAAAGATAAGTGTGGGGTGTGATTGGTAGTCAAAAGTGCATTTTTATCATCATATTTACCATCACATTTTCATATTTATTCATTTAATTCTGCACATTTATTAATAATTAGTAATTTATTGTGTGCAGGCTCGAATTGTTATTTTAGCAATAAATAAAGCCTAAAGAGCCCAAAAGCCCAAGATCCAAGCCCATGTTTGAAGCCCAGGTGAAAAAGCGCAAATACAAAGAGTCAAAATGCAAATACAAGGGCTAAAAGTTGCAAAAATCAGAGATTAGGGAAGGATAGACTTCTATCCAACCCTAAACACCTGCAAGATGAGGATAAAAGGCCAAGATAAGAAGAAAATTCGTGAGAAGAAGATTTGAAGAAATCTGGATTAAGAGTAACTTGATTACCAAGTTATCTCGAAAATCCAGATTAAAAGGCCAGGATCAAACTTCCAGAAGCAGAAGCCCACAGGGACGGACCAGGAGAGGCCACGCGCCAAAGCGCGTGGCCAGCAGCCACTTAACTGCCGCGGAGGCGCGGCAAAAGCCGCGCATCCGCGGCAATATGGATAGAGATGGCTACCAATTTTCGTGGACAGGATTGTCCGGGACTCTGTAGCCTTCTGCACCTATAAATATCACCTGCATTGCAACATAAAGAGGAGTCCAGTGTCCAGAGGCGAGCAAAGGGCCAAAATTAGGGTTTCTTCTAGGTTTTCTTCTTTTGTAAATTAGGGTTTCTTTTCTTTTATTTTCAAGAGAGAGAGAGGATTATATTGAGCGTGACACCGATGTATCTTCTTTTCTCTGCCATTGATTAAAGCAATAAAGGTAATTACTTTTCTTTTTTATTCTTATGTGTTATTTTTATTTTGTTTTTCTTTTCTTTTTCTCTGTGATCTTGTGGTTGTTGATGAACATGCAAGTGGATTCCATAAGCACGTATAACTAAGCTCTGTGAGAACCAGCGATAGTTCATGAAGACGTCTCCTCCAAGCTACGCATCACTTCGTACTTGAGTATGCTTGACGATATAATGTGCACAGGGATTGAGATCGATCTTATGATCTATTCGTGGAACGCCTCCTAAGCAATGTAGAACATGTAAGGTTTTCACGTTCTTTCTTCAACCAATCTCAAGTAAGTTTTCTTTTCTTTTCGTTTATTTTCTTTTCTTTTTTGTAGATTAAATCCACATCTTCCACAATTCTTTTCTTCCATCCATTGTAAATATCATCCATTGTAAATACCACTATTTAACTAATAAAAAATAAAAGCTTTAGAGTATAACTTGCTTAACGCTTCCATCGCAGTCCCTCCCTGAGGATCACGACCCGCATAGCCTTGCTACCGCGGATTAGAACTGAGACTTGCACATCTATTCTTAAACTAACATATTATATTTTGTGTGCAGGAAAAATCAGTCAACAACAATATATAAAACACAAAAATTGCTCTTGATACCAAAAATACCAAAAAACAACTAAAACACAAGAATTTATTTAAAACACAAAAACTCATAAAAACAAAACATATAAATTCATATGGAACCAAGACCAAATGAACTTATTTTTGTCCATGTTAAACTTATTCTCCCCCTTTTTGTCATACATCAAAAAGGGTTATAAAAAACATGTTTATTCAATGATACAAACATTAAGTTCTCCACAAATAAACGAAAATCTAGCAAAATCAAGAGGTTTAGTGAAAATATCGGCTAGTTGTAAATCCGTGGAAACATAATCAATATCTATATCACCTTTCTCAAAATGATCTCTAAGAAAGTGATATCTAATCTCAATGTGCTTGGTCTTACTATGTTGATTTGCATTTTTGGTCATGTGTATAGTACTAGTATTATCACAAAATATTTTTATATGATCAAAGTGCAAATCAAAATCAAGGAGAGTATGTTTCATCCAAAGGACTTGTGCACAACAAGCCCCCGCGGCAACATACTCCGCCTCGGCGGTTGAGAGAGCTACGGAATTTTGCTTCCTAGAGGACCATGAAACAAGACAATTACCAAGAAATTGACATGTCCCACTAGTACTCTTTCTATCTACTCTACAACCCGCATAGTCGGCATCCGAATAGCTAGTCATTGAAAAATCTCTAGTTTTCGGATACCAAAGACCCATTCCAATTGTGCCCTTAATATAACGAATAATGCGTTTTACCGCAATAAGATGAGACTCTTTAGGACACGATTGAAATCTAGCACAAAGACACACACTAAACATGATATCCGGCCTACTTGCCGTTAATATAAAAGACTTCCTATCATGCTTCTATATAATTTAATATCAACATTTTTACCTTGTTCGTCCTTATCAAGCTTGGTTGTAGTTGCCATTGGAGTGTTGCAAGCCTTTGATCCTTCAAGCCCAAACTTCTTTACTAGCTCCTTTGCATACTTGGCTTGGTTAATGAAGGTTCCGTCTTGCAATTGCTTGATTTGGAGTCCAAGGAAGAAATTAAGCTCACCCATGGAAGACATTTCAAATTCTAGTTGCATTACCTTCTCAAAATCCTTGCATAAAAGCTCATTAGTAGATCCAAAAATTATATCATCAACATAAATTTGCACAATTAAAATATCATTATCAACATGCTTAGTAAAAAGAGTTGTGTCTACTTTGCCTTTAATAAAATCATTTGAAATGAGAAAACTAGAAAGCCTTTCATACCAAGCTCTTGGAGCTTGTTTCAATCCATACAAAGCTTTATCAAGTTTAAAAACAAAATCGGGATGAACATGATCAACAAAACCGGGAGGTTGAGCAACATAAACTTCTTCATTAATAAACCATTCAAAAATGCACTTTTCACATCCATTTGAAAAAGTTTAAAATTTTTAAAGCATGCAAAAGCTAGTGTCATCCGTATGGCTTCAAGCCGTGCTACGGGTGCAAAGGTCTCCTCAAAGTCAATTCCCTCAACTTGAGTGTAACCTTGGGCCACTAACCTAGCTTTATTCCTAATGACATTTCCGGACTCATCCATCTTGTTTCTAAAGATCCACTTAGTACCAATTATTGGTCTATCGTGGGGCTTAGGAACAAGGTGCCAAACTTGGTTGCGCTCAAATTGATTGAGTTCCTCTTGCATGGCAAGCAACCAATATGGGTCCGTCTCGGCTTCGAGAATGCCTTTGGGTTCAAAATGAGAAATAAAAGCAAAGTTACCACATATGTCATGGAGTTTGGAGCGCGTTGTGACTCCTTTAGATGCATCACCAAGATGAGCTCCTTAGGATGATTTGTAGCGTATCTCCAAGCTTTAGGAAGCGGTTGAGTGCTTTCCTCCTTATCCTCTTGAACTTCACCAATAGGGTCTAGCTTTTCTTCTTGAGCGGGTGAGTCCTTCAAGGATAGTCTCTCCATGTCTTCACCTAATGGTTCAATCTCTACAACATTCTCAACAACCACATTAGTCTCTTCAAATTTAACATGCATGGATTCTTCTATGGTAAGTGTAGATCTATTGAAAACTCTATATGCTTTGCTAGTAGAGGAATATCCAACAAAGATAGCCTCATAAGCCTTAGCATCAAATTTACCCAAATTATCCTTAGTATTTAAAACAAAACACTTGCATCCAAAAACTTTAAAATATGCAACATTTGGTTTTCTAGAATGATACATTTCAAATGATGTTTTTGAAGAATTTTTGCACAAATAAATACGATTCGATATATAGCATGCGGTGTTTACGGCCTCGGCCCATAAATATTGAGGGAGGTCATATTCACTTATCATTGTCCTAGCCATCTCTTGAAGTGTTCTATTTTTCCTTTCTACAACTCCATTTTGTTGTGGAGTTCTAGGACAAGATGTTTCATGCTTAATTCCCTTTTCATCACAATAAGTCATGAAGAGTTGGTTAATAAACTCACCACCTCTATCACTCCTTATTCTCAAAATCGGAAAACCCTTTTCTTTTTCAACTCTTTTTCGAAACATTTTAAAATGAGAAAAGGTTTGATCTTTATTTTGTAAAAAGAAAACCCAAGTAAAACGGGAGAAATCATCAACCAAAACAAATGCAAATCTACTTCCATTTAAACTCTTAGTTTTAGTTGGTCCAAAAAGATCCATATGAATTAATTCTAAAGGCCTAGTTGACATGATATCCTTGATTGGTTTAAAGGAAGACTTGGTTTGTTTCCCAAGTTGGCACGCACCACAAATGCGGTCTTTCTCAAAATCCAAGCAAGGTATACCCTTCACCAATTCCTTTGAATTAATCCTAGAGATATGGTCAAAAGATGCATGTCCTAATCTTCTATGCCAAAGCCAAGAATTTTCATCAAAAACATTTAAGCATTTAGTAGAACAATCTAAATTAAGCATGTCAATAATATAAACATTATTATCACGAAAACCGGTAAGAATACAAACATCGGACTTAACATCAAAAATCTTGCATGAGGAATCATCAAAAACAACTTTAAGTCCACGATCACAAAGTTGACTAATGCTAAGCAAATTATGTTTTAAACCATCTACTAAAACAACATTCTCAATAATAGGAGATGCACCAATTTGAATGTTACCTATACCGATGATAGTTCCTTTGGAGTCATCCCCGAAGGTGACGGTGCCACCTTCCATGTACCTTGATAGGGTTATGAAGTTGTTGATATCCCACGTCATGTGTCTCGAACAACCACTATCAAGGTACCACCGCTCCCTACGTCTTGGAGCCTTGGTGTGTACCTACATCAAACATTTTAGGACTTGATTTTGGTACCCACATTTTCTTGGGTCCATGAGGGTTAGAGCCATTAACCCAAACCAGATTATTTGAACTATGCAATTTATCATAACAAAATTTAGCTAAATGTCCATTTTTACCACAATATGTGCATCTATACACTCTACCATATCTAAAAGCATAGTGAGTGTGTGATTTGTGAGCATGGGCATTGTGAGCATGAAAAGATTTAGCATGAGAAGTATTATTTGAAGTGTGAGCATGTGGAATTTTAGCATGAGAATCTTTAACATGAGAAGTGTGCTTTTTGGAAAACTTTTCTTCAAGTTTCTTGGTGTTAAAAGCACAATCTTTCAAAATCTTTTCAAAATCAACCATTTTGGTTCTTAAGGAAGAAATTTCTTTATTATCAACAATAGGGTTTTACCCTTACAAGAAATCTTATAAGTTCAAATTAATTTTGAATTGAAACAAGATTGGAAGAAAGATCATCTTTTTCTTTTGAAACCAAAGCAAGTTGATTTTTAAGAAAAGCAACTTCTTTTTGTAATTTAAAGCATTCCATTTTCTTGTTATCATAAGTTTCGGAAAGCTCTACAAAAGCATGAACTAGAACTTCCTTACTTACATCATCATCTTCATCATCAAAGGATTGAGAGGTTACCTTGGGTGTGTTTGCCATGAAACACATGTTAGCTTGATCCACCTCCTCTTCGGATTCGCTTTCCGAATCCCATGTTGCTTTGTAGGCTTTCTTCTCCTCCGGTTTCTTTGGCTTGAAGGAGGAAGTCATCTTCTTCTTGAATTCCGGACAATCCGCCATGATATGTCCGGGTTTGCGGCAATTGTAGCATATGATCTTCAACTCCTCTTTGCCTTCGAATCTTTTCCGGAAATTGAACTTGTTCTTTCGGTACAACCTCTTGACATTCCGCACGAGTAGAGTTAGCTCCTCATCTTCTTCTTCGTCTTCATCATCGTCATCATTGGTGGATGAAGTCTTGAAGGCTATGGATTTCTTCTTTGAAGTAGTGGCTTCTTCTCTTGCCTTCTTCTCCATCTCATGGGTCTTTAGGTTCCCAATGAGACTAATGATGTCCATCTCATCCTTGTCGTTCAACTCCTTTAAGGTGGTGGCCTTGATCTCCCAGATGGTGGAAGAGCCCGTATCACTTTGCGCACCTTTTGATCATTGGAGATGACGTCACCTAATGAAGAAAGACCATTTGTAATTTTAGTGAAACGAGTAATCATACAATCAATGGATTCATCATCAAGCATTTTAAATGATTCATATTGAGACCTCAAGAGATCTATCTTAGCTCTCTTGACTTGTGAAGTCCCTTCATGTGTGACCAACAAGTGTTGCCAAATCTCATAGGCGGATTGGCAATGAATTACCCGTGTAAGGTCATCCTCATTCAAGGCAGTTAAAAGGGAGTTTTGGGCTTTTGAGTTAGCCTCATATTCTCTAAAGTTGAAGTCGGTCCAAGTGCTCTCATCACTATCGGGTGCTATGTAGGGTTTGGTCAAGGACATAGCTACCAAGCTACCTAGTGATTGCAAAAATATAGTCATCCTAACCTTCCAAATGGGAAAATTTAGGCCATCAAATTTAGGTGGGGATTTAATGCTGTCGGCCATGTTTACTAGTGTATGAATGGATGAATGAAAATGTTGATTAGCAATATTTTAAGGATCTCTCTATGGATGTTAAGCCAAACCTAGAGTCCAAGCTCTGATACCAATTGAAAAGTCACCTAGAGGGGGGGTGAATAGGTGACAATGCTAATCAAGGGGCAAATTAAAAATTTAAAGTTACAACAATCACAAGATGAATGCAAGCAAGTAAGTATGACAATTAATATGATGAGCAAGTAATAAGTGCAGGCAAAATAGAGTAAGGATTGCAAGAATGTAAACCAATCGCAAACACAAGGATATGTTATCGAGGTTCGAGCACCCAGCTCTACTCCCCGCCTTCCCCAGAAGGATTCTAGCTACTTCCACTATCACAAAGATCTCAATTACAATGGAGTACCCAACTCCACAATCTCAGTACAAGAAATTTCCTTGGTAGTCAAAAGACCACAAACTCTCTCTTTCAAATATCTCTTCCCTTACAAAGGTCCTTAGAGAATATTGAGTAGGAATGAAGCTCTTTTGTGTGTAAGGAAAAGAAATTGAAATCAGAGAAAAACTTTTGAAAACCCTTCAGAAAATTGAGAGAATTTAGCACAAAAACCAAGAACTTTGAAAGCCTTAAACTTTTGAATTTTTGCAAAGATTGTTCTTGTAACCAATCTCTCCCTAAGCACCCCTATTTATAGGAGAGGGCTAGGTTAAGAGATAAAATAAACTTAAGGCTAATTAAGTAATATTAGATTCAAAATATATCTTTAAACGAATTTTTAAACACAAAAGACAAAAATAAACAGCCCTTAAAAATCTGCCCGTTACTGTTCAAACGGTCGGATCGGTCGACCGGGCCGGTCGACCGGTAGTATAAAAATTTGACCGTTACAGGCTATCGGTCGACCGACCCGGTCGACTGATACAAACTGTGACAAAAAAATAAATAGTCCGATCGACCGCCCCGGTCGACCGACAGACGTGCACACGGATACGTGCATCTGCCAGGACTTCGGTCGACTGGTCCGGTCGACTGGACCAGACTGACATAGGCTCGGTCGACCGACCCGGTCGACCGGATTAGGTCAAAAAGCCAAATTTAAAAAGAAATAAAAGAGGATTTTGATTTTATCAAAAATACTTTTGAACAGGGATTAGTATAAAACACAAATATATATCTGTAGGCAAAATCTTGTATGCAAAATATTTTTGTATAATTTATAAGAAATTATTTTGGAATGAGCTTGTGCGCAAAAACGTGTGTGATAGAGCTTCAAACCTATCCACTATTCTTTAACATACTATAAACTGAAAAACAAAATACATGAAGACTTCTTGAGCTATCTTCAAGTCTTTGAGCCATCCAATACCTTGCTAGAGCCTTCTCTTCTTTGATCCTTCCTTGATGTGCAATTTGCCTTCCTTGCTTTGTGGAACTTAGAAGTTCTTGCAATAGCTAAGCGAATGGACTCTAAACATGGTACAAAACCTGAAACTCATCTTAATCAAATGATTAGTACCAAATAGCACTTATTTGGTTTGTTATCATCAAAACACAAAACAATTGGAGAGTGTAACCTCTTGGGCCAACACCCTCCTCCTTTCTTCCATCTTTCTGCAAGTAATAAAAGGTAACTTTTTTAATGTTTGTCTTTACTTTTGTTTTCTTCTTCTTCTTTCGACTTTTCCTCTTTTGGTTATGATGAGCATCCAAGTGAATCTAGAAGCATCAGTATAGCCATGTTTGTGTGAGGGCCACCGATATTTCATGATGATGTTCTGCTGCTCAAGATTCCGTATCATTTCATTCTTGTTCATCTTGATGATGTAATGCGAATGGGGACTAAACTCGATCTTATGGGTTATGCGTGATCGCCTCTGAAGTAAGGTAAACTATGCAAGGGTTCCAAGTAAGTCATCAACCAAAGGATTTAAGTTTTTCTTTTAGGTTTTCTTTTCTTTTAATTTTACTGTAAATTACCATCACCACAATCTTTCAAATTTCTTTCACTCTTTTTCATTTCTTTCCACATATCCACTTCCATTTTCTCCACCTTCTTTATCTATCACTTTCTTTCAAACTTAAATATAACTCTTTTTCATTTTCCTTTTAAGAACTGAAAGAAGATTTTTAACCATTCTTTGTAACCTAAAAGAGAACTTATTAAAAAAGCTTCCATCGCTAGTCCATCCTTATGGATCACGACTCGCATAGCCACTTGCTATAGCGGTAGCATTGAGAACTTGCACTCCTTATTCTTAAGTTCTGAAATTCTATATTTTTGTGTGTAGGTCCAATCTCAATTATGTTGGCCCAAAGGCCTTCCACTCTAGTTTTGATGATGATTAACTCATGTAGTTATGTTTACTAATATTCTTGTGTTTTTAGTCTCAGATCATTAATCAAGATATTAGTTGGTGATTAGCTTCAACAAAGGAATTTTTAGAGCTTTTCATAGTGATTCCAGAGCTCATGCATCAAGATCATACATAGCCTAGCTCGTGGATGGAGTTTGGACCGAGTCTACTTGAAGATGAAGATCGTCATGAAGACTTAGGTATATTAGTTTAGGTTTGTGTGTTTTTAGATCCATTTGTAAAGATAAGAATAGTTGATATGCTCAAGTGCACAACACAAATTTTATGGATATTGCTTTTGGTTTTCATGAATAGATTGATCAAAACAAGTTTAAATGGTTTATATGTATAGTAGATGTTTTCATTCTATACATGTATGCTTAAACTTCTTATACAAACTTATTTTGACTTTACTATTCATGTGTTGAAAAATCAAGTTTGATAAAATACAAGTTTTGGTTTTTGGTAAAAATTGTAAGACACAAAAATAGTTCATATTGATTGATTTTTGAGCTAAACTTTTTATCACATGTTTATATATCAATGCAAAATAATAAAACTATTTTTGGGGTTTTTCAAGACTTAAAAGAATTTTTAGAAATATGTTTAACATGTTTTTCTGACCCAGTTTCTGACCCAGACTGTTGCTGACAGGCCTGGTCGGTCGACCGGACGGTCGACCGCACAAAGGGCCGGTCGACCGTGTGGTCGACCGACGTGCACAGAGCTGTGCACGTTTGGCAGCACAGTGGCCGGTCGACCGACCGGTCGACCGGACCAGAGAGCGTTGCTCTCTGTATCCGGGCGGTCGACTGGACCAGAGAGCTCAGCTCTCTGTATCTGGGCGGTCGACCAGGCGGTCGACCGGGATGCTCTAACGGTCGAAAATCCGACCGTTGGCGGTCGACCGGCCGGTCGACCACAGGCCTGTCAGGCTGACAGATCAGCCTAATGGCTAGTTTTTCATTGGGGCTATAAATACCCTATTTCTTCATGTTTTTAACTAAGATTTTTAGAGCCAATATTTTCTGATATCTCTAGTGTTTTAAACAAGTTTTCAAAAGAGTTTTAGTGAAAAAAAGATCTATCTTTATTTTGTTTTAGGTTTTTAGAAAAATCAAAGAAAAGAGTATTTTGGGAGATTTGTCTTGGTTTTCATTTTCTATCTTTTACAAGAATTTTCTCAAGTATTTTTCTTTGAGTTTTTGTTTTCCAAACACCTAGTTTTCTACACTTGAGCTTATCATCTATCCTATTCTATTTAGGATCTTTGTTTGTGGAAAAAGGAAAGAGGTTTGTGGTTGAAACATACCACTTGTTGTAAACCCTTGATTTCTTGTGTTGCTCCCTCTTTGGTAGAGGTTAAGGTTTTTGTATTGGGTTGGTGTTTGCTCCCTCTTTGGTAGAGGTGGAGATTGGTGTTTGCTCCCTCTTGTGTGAGGTGGAGCTTGGTGGTTGTAACCCTCTTCGGTAGAGGTGTTGTGGTTGTTTTGGCTACGGGCCTACCCCTCGGTTGTGAGGTGGTGTTTGAGAGAGGAGTTTGGTACTCCTAGAGTTGTAACAAATCCTCCTCGGTGGAGGTTCCCTTTGTGAGAGTTAGTGGATTGAAAATCCTTCACGGTGGTGAAGGCGAGGATGTAGAGCTAGGTGCTCGAACCTCGAAACATATCTTTGTCTTTGCGTTTGTTCCATTGACTCTCTAACTCTCTCTCTTTTATTTGTGCAAAGCATCTTCAATCATTTCATATCATTCATATTGCTTGTGTTGCCTTGCATTTATTCATATTGCTTATTCATATTATATGCTTGGTTGTTTGTGTGCCTCACTTATACTTAACCACAAGAGCTTAATATAGCATCTCAACCCTATCTAGGGGAATCAAGAGGAGTTAGGCCAGAGCCCTTTACGGGGAATTCGGCTACACTTGTTGGTTGTATTAAGTTTGTGCAAAATAGTTTTTAAGCTTCCGCATTTAGTTTCTAAGTTAACACTAACACCTATTCACCCCTCCTCTAGGTGTTTTTCAAATTAGTGCTTAACATTGCAGAATAAACACTAGCTTTGCATCTTCCTGCTCTAGAAAGCAGGGACAGATCTTCTGAAGAAAAGCCACGCAAACGCGACTTTTACCGCGAAAACACGGTGCTTTTGTGACCATTGTGTATCTTGTTGTGCTGCACTGTGTTCATTGTAATAGCTAGTAGATCTGTACTATTACTTTCCTGCTTTGATTGCCTAAACACCGTAATAAACTAAAAAGCTAAAATACGATATTTTGGACGCTTTTAAAACGGCTTAGACATTTGCATTTAGGCACGTGTTAATTCAATTCCAATATATTGTATTTTGTTTTGTTATTGTGATCTGAATTGAGGTGTACATATGGCATTGCATATAGCATAGGACAAACACATGGGTGAATTACTCACTTTGTGTTATCTTCTTGTCTATATTGCATACTTGCACGAATTGGACTTAAGGACATAATCCAATACAAGATAAAGTAGAGATTTCATCACCTTTCCTTAGCCCAAAAACTACCTCCCCACTTACACAACCCAAGCCCTAATAAAAATTGATAGATGTTGGCCCCTAGGGACATCTTTGACTCATTAAGAGATTGACCGAAGGTGAAACTTGTTTTGATTACGCTTGTGAAATTGGTGTCAAAGGTTGGGAATTAAGAGGTTACGCCTCGAAGATACCGTGGTTGGCATAATTAAGGCCCGTTGCTTATGCTTGGATAACTCCCACCATATTTTGTCCCTATCTGGCTGATTACGTTGTTGTCGGATTCATACAACAATCTTCCCTGGGTAATCGATCAGTTAGGAGTCGTCTAGGTCTAGGTCAACCTTAGTATAGGCTTGGTTTTGATTTTTTTTCTTTTTTGTTTATTAGTTGCTTTTTCTTTTTTGTTTGTGATTGTATGTGAAATGGAATTCAACAATAACAATTCTTTCAATCCTAATATGAATCCATATTTCATACCAACCCCATTTGTGTCGGATAATTCCAAACTACTTTTTTACAATATGAACTAACCAAATACACCAGGTTGAACTTATCCGAATCAATACAACCCATACCCCAATCTTATGACTATAATTTCAAAAATAATTTCAACTCGTCACTGAGTCAATAGGGATTCACCTCCCCTGAGTTAAATTTTCAACCTCCTTGTCTGCCATGTCCACCTTGTCCACAATTTTTTACATTATTTATTCCCCGATTTCGCTTCTTATACTCCTTTTCTAGACCAACCCATTGAAGAAAAGTCTGAGCTAGAAAAGAGTTTAGACGCGTTGCTTGAGTCCTAACAAAACAAGCTCGACTCACATTTTTTCAAAACCAAAATTCATACTCAGTCACACAAGTTCAAAATAGAAAACCATCAATCTTGGAGATGAGTATGCGTGAGTGATTGTTATTCATTTTTGCATATTTTACCACATCCATACCATGCATATTGCAAATAAAAATGTGATTTTTAATCCTTTTCTCACTATTTTTGCAGGTCCTTATTCTAATTGAGAAAAGGCCCAAAATCCCTTTAATTATCAAGAATTAAAGGAGAATAAATCAAAGCCCAAAAGAGAGCCCAAAGGTTGAGGCCAGGATCTAGAGATATCCATGCGCCAGCTCAGACTTCCAGAAGGTCCACGTGGCTAACAACCTACGAGAAAATCGCAACAGAAATCTCGGCCTCAACGGCCAAGATTCTGCCGCATATCCACAGCAACTGCTGCGATTCTGCGGCAGTTACAAGGCCGTTGAGCCCGAGATTCTCTCCAACAAACTGGGTTCTAGAGGCTTCTCTCTGAGGCTATAAATACACCACCAGGGCCTTTGAAAAAAATGAGGGGGGGAGGAGAGAATAGAGGGAAGAGATTGTATTTTGTTGTATTTTCTCTAGGTTTATTTCTCTTAGTCTTCTTCCTCCCTAGAAATTCTGCAAAAAGAGAGATTGTGAGAGAGAGAAAGCTTGTGTAAATCAAGGTGTGACAACTTGTGAAGCAAGGTTTAATCCAATCTCCTTTCTCTACTTGAGTATTTTCTAGTACTTTACTTGCATTCTTTCATTCAAGCTTTACTTCAATTGCACTCTTATTCATGAATTGCTTTTCTTTTCTTGTAATAGCTAGTAGCTAAATTCTTCTACATGACTAGCTAACAACTAATCTTGCTTAACTTCTAACTCTTGGGTGAATGAAATTACTTCATCTTGCAATTGTTGAGTCTATTTTATCCATGATGAAGATGATGGGTTACTTTCATGCTTGGCAATCTCTTGTTGTAATTCTCCATATGATTCATGTCTGCCTCATTTAGAGCCTTGTCTTAGAACAAGTGCCTTGATGGAACATAGAGATGGATCACCAAACATATGCTATTTGTTGTACAACTTCTTTTCTTCAATTAATGAATGTTGTATCTTCTTCCTTAGCATCCCTTGAGTGGCAACTCTTTTGATTCCACCATTGAAAGTCTATCTTGAAGGCCTATGACATCAATGAGGCTACAAGACAAGTCCAAGAAGATCACCCGTCAATCAAGTGGGAAAGTAACTAGACCAACACGCAAGACAAATATATGCCGATGAATCAACATGAGGCAAGCATCACCCTAACGGAGATTAGTAAGTTAGCAAGTTAGTAATGTTAGCTAGTCATGGCTCTTCTCATCTAAAAGTCTTCTACAAGTTTTCATTCTTTTAGTATTAATTCCAAAGCAAATCTTGTCTTCGATTCTTTTCATTTTATTTCATAGTTTTCATTTCATGTACACACCAACCACCAATTCTTTCATTTCTTTTTCCATGTCTTTTGCATTCTTTTAAAACAAAGAAGAATCTTCGTTTTCTATCTTCACATTAAACCGTAAAGCTTCCATCGTGAGCTCTCCTTGTGGATTCGACCCGTATAGCTTGTGCTACTACGGAGATTTGGAAAGGATACATCGATCATTTTAAATACATTGTGAAGTGATCAAGCACCTAAGGTTGACTCTAAACCTTCTCTCTTTTATTGAATATTTGTGCAACTTCACACTATCCTTTTTCCCAATCAAATTTTTGGCGCCGTTGCCGGGGAGAGCAACGGTTTTTGATTTCAAGTGAAGAACTAAACGAATTTTCTTCTCTGTTGCAGGTTACAGGTGAAGGAAACAGGAAAATTTGCATTGCAGTGACATATAAGTGGCTCTGGGCCTCTGCTTTTGAAAGCAGAGACCAGTTGCCCTCTGAATTGCCGCGATTCCACTGCCAAAGGCGCAGATCTGCGGCAAGGAGGAGTGAACTACTGACCAAATTTCTGCAGGGTTGCTTGCTCTGCAAAATACAGCTGCTGCAATACTTAAATTCTTGTATGCTTCACCTTATGCCTGCCAATAATCAACAGTAAAAAAATTGGTTGCAAAGTTAAAAATTGATTAGACATTTGCATTTCTTGGCACGTGTCTTTTCAATTCTTTTACTTTACTGTTGAAGAGTGTTGGATGCAAAGTACGTGTGCATTGCATATTGACTAGGACTCACTCCTTGTTTGATTTTTATAGCTTTGAGTGAACCTTGTTTGTTTATATCGTACACTTGCACCAAACTGATTTTAAGGGCACCACCCATAAATAAGATAAGGTGGGGGATTTCATCACCCTTTCCTTAGCCCGAAAATCATTTTCCAAGCACTCACAATCCCAAGCTTGTAATAAAATCTGATAGACGCTGGCCCTAGGGACATCCGGACTCACTTAGGAGATTATCCTAAGGGGAAAAAGTGTTGGAAATTGACTTTTGCAAAATCAGTGTCTAGGAAAGGGATTGAGGGCCGAAAGCCCGAAGGTTGGTGGTTACTTAATTAAGGAACGTCTTTGAAGGAAAACCTCCCAACAACCTTGCCTTGACCTGGCTGATTAGCTTGTGGTCAAAGTCTACACTAAACCTCCCATGGACAGTCTAATCAGTTAGGAGTCGTCTAGGTCCAGGAATCCTAGATAGCTTGGATTGATTTTTCTTTTATTGTTTGTTATTTTCATTTTTCTTTTCCGCTGGTGTGATCGGTGCACGTTGTTTGTGACTATATATGCAAGAGTGGTTCCGTGATCCAAATTCTGCAAGACTTGTTAGAATTTCTACACTTACACTTGCACAACCACTTGACACAATGGAAAACAACATTTCACTTCAAGATCGATTCTATCCGATTCGCACCTCCCTTCCATCGTGCATTCTTCTTCCTGAACCAAATGGAAATCACTTCGAGCTGAAACCGCAATTCATTAATACACTTCCCCGATTTCATGGTCTAGAGTCTGAGGACGCGTATTTCTTCATTCGAGAGTTTGAAGAAGTATGTTTAATAATGAGAATTTCCCAACTGACCGAGGATGCTGTTAGGTTAAGGTTCATACCGTTTGCACTGAAGGATATTGCTAAGAAATGGCTTTACAATCTTCCCGTCAGTTCCATATCTTCATGGGATGATTTTGTAAAAGTCTTTCTTAAGAAATTCTACCCCATCCACAAAACAGCCCTCATGAGAAAGAATATCATGCAATTCAAGCAGGACTGACACGAACCATTCTGGAAATATTTTGAGCGTTTTAAAGACCTTCTAGCCCTATGTCCTCATCACGGCATAGAGAAATGGCGTCAATGTCAGATTATCTATGACGGTCTAGATTACCAAACGAAAACCCTCCTTGAATCCATGTGCCAAGGGGAATTTTTGAAGAAAGATGAGAATCAGGGGTGGGATCTCTTTGAAGCCTTAGCTGAGAAAACGATTCAGTGGGAGTCATGCCCTGATAAACCCACTTCCACCACTTCCAGAACTGGTATGCACTCCATAGAATCCTCTATAGCTGTGGAAGCCAAGATCACACAATTGATGAAGAGGATAGAACTGCTTGAGTCAAGGGAAAATTCTGTGGTCAATCAGGTCAACCCATCACCTCTGATCAAACCAGGTTGCACCTACTGTCATGATCTCAACCATGTTTTTGAGGAGTGTCCTTTGTATCAGCCCCAATCATATCAGGAGAACACGAATGCAGCTTTTACCAGACCCCCTCACAATTCATACTCCAACACATACAATTCGGGATGGCGAAATCATCAAAATTTTTTGTGGAGTCAGTCTGGTCCTGAGCATCATAGGCCACCAATTCCACATCCATATAATGCTCAGTCTCACCCATCCAGTTTCAATCGTAATGCACCGAATTTTCATCCATCTCAAAGTCCACCACACTACCAATCACAATTCCAGTCTCCATATCATCAACATCCAACCCAGAATGATTCAGAAATATCAGAGTTGAGAAAAATGTTAGAAACCTTTACAAAGAACTATCATCAGGATATGAATAAAGTTCAGGTCCAAATTGGGCAATTGGCTAATTCAGTAAATGAGAGACAAAAAGGACTGTTACCAAGCCAGCCATTGCCAAATCCCAAACATGAAGACACGGGCCCAAGTCATTGTCATGCTATTCATACCCTGAGATCTGGAAAACAGATAGACAATAAGGTTTCTAGTCAATCATCTCATCCAGTACCAAAGCCAACACCTCCTGTCCTAATGCAACCAGTTTCTGACAAACCATCCTCTAGTACAGAGCCATCCACTTCAAAAGCCAAGGGTAAAGAAAAGGTAGATGAGCAACCTTATAAGCCTAGTGTACCATTTCCAAATAGGCTTACAAATCACAAGTCAAATGCTCACATGGAGAAGATAAAAGAAATGTTCAACAAGGTCCAAATCAATGTCCCTCTTCTTGATGCCATACAACAAGTGCCATCATATGCCAAATTCTTGAAGGAAATGTGCACTAAGAAGAGGAAAACACAAGTCCCTAAGAAAGTCTTCCTAGCATCAACCATCAGCGAGTTGCTCACTGGTCCAACTCCTGTAAAATACAAAGACCCAGGGAGCCCCACCATTTCATGCATCATAGGACAGACTACCATCAATAGGGCACTACTTGATTTAGGGGCCAGCATCAATCTCCTACCTTTGTCTGTGTACCAACAATTAGGGTTAGGCGATCTTCTCCCGACCCAAATGACCATACAATTGGCTGATCGTTCTGTCAAGAGACCCAAGGGAGAAATTCACGATGTCCTTGTCAGAGTTAGGGAGTTCATATACCCTGTTGATTTTGTAGTCCTTGAGACACAACCTGTGTCTAATTCCAATCAAAGGGCTCAAACTCCTGTCATTTTGGGACGACCATTCCTGGCTACAGCGAATGCCATAATCAATTGTCGGAATGGATCAATGAGGTTAACCTTTGGTAACATGACTCATGAACTGAATGTCTTCCACACACAGCCTCGTAAGACAAAAGATCAAACATTCGAGGTCAGCTTTGTTAAAGACAATTGTGAGGAAGTAAGTGAAGATTCACAAGATGAGTCACAATTTTGTGATTCTCTTAAAATGGAAAATCCTAATGTCCGAGTACCCTTTCAAAAGGGGAAAGTTGATTTGGATATTTTCACTTTCACTGAGCCAACTGTGAATGTATCCCAAGAGGATATAGTTCAAGAACCTCCAATTGACATATCCTTTGAAGACCTTTTCGCTGATGAGATCATGTGTCTGGATGAGTCAACTCGGGGTCGGTTAACTGATTGTACACTTTCGAAGGAAAATGTTGACCTGAGTTTTGAAGAATTGTATGGAGATGAGCTGGAATTCCTTAATATTGGAAGTAAAGAGATTCAGAGTGAATGTGGTGACAAGGAATTTTTTAGTGAACAATGTGGTGGAATGAAGATGAATGACAACAAACAATTGAATCTGGAAACACCTAGGGCTAAGAAAATAATTCAACACGTTTCCCAACTGTGCCCGCGCAAACAGACACACTGGAACGATGGGAAACGGGCCAGGGGAAAACGACCAAAGAAAAGCTTAGGTGAGAGTCACACTTGTAAATATTTCTTGTAAATAATTCTTTTGTACAATTTTATAAATAAAATAAAATAAAAAAGAAATAAAAAAATGAGGGACTTATGTGCTTAAAGGATTTTCACAACTTTTCAAATTCAAAATTCCTAGGTCTCTACATCTCTTCCCTAGGGTCAAACTCATTTTCAAGATTCCATATCCCTAGGCTTGTAAATTCACTTTTAACCTAGGGCTAAAGTTGGAACTCTCATTCTATTTCCCTCCTATAAATATTCTCTACCCTACCCTCCTCCCTCAAACGCAGAAAATCTCCCAGATCTTAACTCCTCTTCTTAAGCGCCGCCCTCAATTCCTTTTCCCTTCCTCAGAAACCCTTTTTCTGCCGCAATCTCACGACCATTGCAGCAGATCTGCGGCTGTCCTGCAACACCTGGAGCTCAGCCGAATTTTCCACTGATCGAAAATTTTCTCTGGTGGCCGATCTAGTGCACGATCAACCGAATTCTTCTTCCTGTGCCCTCTGCACACCCGACTTTGGATTTCCCCCCACGAACTCCGGGGGCGGCTTGATCTTTCATCTCTTGATCTATTGCTTTAATTTACACTATTACACATGGCCCCAAATCTGTTTGTGGAAAAAGATTTTTCAAAAATTCTGAATGATCATGGGGGGTATGGACACATATTTGTTGATCGATTACATGCATGGAATTGGTATTCTCTGGTATATGATAACAGTGAGAATGATGCATATTACTGTCCAGACTTAGTTACTACATTTTATAATGCACTCGATCATGCATCTGTTAGTTATGAGACGTACCAATTCATAGTCCATATGCCGTTAGGGGACATCTTTATCACAATTCCTCTCCTTGAGGAAATTACTAATGTCCCAAGTCACCCCCATCATAGCGACCCCCTGCCACTGATAGACTACATGACAATCATGGGGGCTCGTTGCACAGAGCAGGACCGTGGGCTCAAAGCCAACACTACCTTTAGAAATGTGCACTACGTTGGACGCTGGATCCAACGCAACATTTTAGGGCTTGAACATGCCACATCCTTTAACAGACTAGTGTTGCAAATAATTCATGATTTGATGACTCGGCAACACACGGTTTGTTTAAATAAGGCCATCTTCCACGCAATCCTTACCAATTCCTCCCGCACTCGGGGTGCCAAATATTCCCATCCCATCCTGATTACATGTCTGTGTAGGACCTTCCTACCCGACGATGTCTTTGATTCTTTTGACCGAGTGTTTGTTACTGCAGAGAGACCCACCAGTTCATATAACAGTTTTTTGCACGCGGTTTGGACACCTAGTGTCCAACCCGAAGATATACCGGTGGAGTCCTCTTCAGAGGAAAGCTTAGAGGAAGAAGATGAGCCGCAATTTTGGAGGCAGGACCCCCATCTGATTCACGTGCCTTCATGTCCACCATCTGGCGGGGCATGAAGAAGATCTTTCGGGGGCAGGTTCGTCTTAGGAAGAAGGTAGAGGAGCAATCCTCTAGGTTGGATAGTATCGAGGCTGCGCTGAGACGATCACAGTCGGCTGGACCTAGCACCACTGCTGGTCCAAAGCGACGGAGGGAGTAGCTTCATACCTTTACCTATTTCATGCATCATTTCATCTTGCATACATTGGGGACATTGCATGAGATAGGTATGGGGGGTAAGATGCTAACCTAGGATTTTTCATTTTCTTTTTAGGCTTTTTATTTTTAGGATTTTCACTTTCTTTTTAGGTTTTTATTTTCTTTTAGATTTTACCTTTCTTTGTAGATTTTCTATTTTCTTGTTAGATTTTACTTTTTTTTAAAAAAATAATAAAAAATAATAAAAAAATAAAAAAGAGAAAAAAAGGAAATTCTTGATCCATGTTTAAAGAATCAAACTTAACTTTAGGGATTAAGGAAGCTCTAAACTAAAATTTCTAATTATAAGTCGAAAAGAGGAGTTTTGTTAGATTTTTAGGTTAAGTAATAAAGGATTAGAAAAATTACTAGATTTTAATTCTTTCTTTAGGATATATACATTAAACATATTGAAGGATTAATCAATGACTTTGTGACTTTATTTACATATATATATAATAAAAAAATAGAAAAATAAAAAAATAAAAATAAAAATAAATATGTATATAAATAAATAATAATTACTTAGCCACTAATTAAGCTGGTTAGTCGTGCCTCAAGAAGCATTGCTAGTCACGCCTAAAGGTGGTTAAGTCCTTAAATTCCTTGTGGCCTTTTTTACTCGAGTCATCGAACCCTAGGGATGTTTTCTCATCTGGTGCCCTAAGACCGTCTGGTTTGGGAGTCATCGGTAAGAGACTCGTTACAAGGGTAAACTAGAAAGCCTAAGGATGCTAAGGAAATGTAAATAAATAAATAAAAAAATATGTTATATATATTAGTAAATAAATGAACTTAGTCTAAGAAAGATCCTTCATATTTATAGATGTATATATCCTAGAATTGATGCAAAATCCGGTTTTTGATCTTTTCCCTAAAAACTTAACCTAAGATGAAAACAAAACTCCAAATAGACGCTTATAAAAGGAATGACAAGTTTAGGGTAACCTGAAACCTATAACTCAAGTAAGAATCTTTAAAACATGGATCAAAATTTTCACTAACCCTTTTATTTTTCTTTATGGATTTTGTGGGTGCAATCCGCTGAAAACCCTCAGGAGACAACACTCCTCCTCTAGGGTAACCTAGAGGTTTAACGGCTTGTTGCACGTGCTCAGTGCAATCGTGTCACCTACGAAAGTGGTGTAATAATCTAGTTAGGATTTTCTTTTTCTTTCTTTTTTGCTCGAGGACGAGCAAAAGCTAGGTATGGGGGTGTGATTGTTATTTATTTTTGCATATTTTACCACATCCATACCATGCATATTGCAAATAAAAATGTGATTTTTAATCCTTTTCTCTCTATTTTTGCATGTCCATATTCTAATTGAGAAAAGGCCCAAAATCCCTTTAATTATCAAGAATTAAAGGAGAGTAAATCAAAGCCCAAAAGAGAGCCCAAAGGTTGAGGCCAGGATCTGGAGATATCCATGCGCCAGCTCAGACCTCCAGAAGGTCCACTTGGCTAACAACCTACGAGAAAATCGCAACAGAAATCTCGGCCTCAACGGCCAAGATTCTGCCGCATATCCACAGCAACTGCCGCGATTCTGCGGCAGTTACAAGGCCGTTGAGCCCGAGATTCTCTCCAACAAACTGGGTTCTAGAGGCTTCTCTCTGAGGCTATAAATACACCACCAGGGCCTTCGAAAAAATGAGGGGGAGAGGAGAGAATAGAGGGAAGAGATTGTATTTTGTTGTATTTTCTCTAGGTTTATTTCTCTTAGTCTTCTTCCTCCCTAGAAATTCTGCAAAAAGAGAGATTGTGAGAGAGAGAAAGCTTGTGTAAATCAAGGTGTGACAACTTGTGAAGCAAGGTTTAATCCAATCTCCTTTCTCTACTTGAGCATTTTCTAGTACTTTACTTGCATTCTTTCATTCAAGCTTTACTTCAATTGCACTCTTATTCATGAATTGCTTTTCTTTTCTTGTAATGGCTAGTAGCTAAATTCTTCTACATGACTAGCTAACAACTAATCTTGCTTAACTTCTAACTCTTGGGTGAATGAAATTACTTCATCTTGCAATTGTTGAGTCTATTTTATCCATGATGAAGATGATGGGTTACTTTTATGCTTGGCAATCTCTTGTTGTAATTCTCCATATGATTCATGTGTGTCTCATTTAGAGCCTTGTCTTAGAACAAGTGTCTTGATGGAACATGGAGATGGATCACCAAACATATGCTATTTGTTGTACAACTTCTTTACTTCAATTAATGAATGTTGTATCTTCTTCCTTAGCATCCCTTGAGTGGCAACTCTTTTGATTCCACCATTGAAAGTCTATCTTGAAGGCCTATGACATCAATGAGGCTACAAGACAAGTCCAAGAAGATCACCCGTCAATCAAGTGGGAAAGTAATTAGACCAACACGCAAGACAAATATATGCCGATGAATCAACATGAGGCAAGCATCACCCTAATGGAGATTAGTAAGTTAGCAAGTTAGTAATGTTAGCTAGTCATAGCTCTTCTCATCTAAAAGTCTTCTACAAGTTTTCATTCTTTTAGTATTAATTCCAAAGCAAATCTTGTCTTCGATTCTTTTCATTTTATTTCATAGTGTTCATTTCATGTACACACCAACCACCAATTCTTTCATTTCTTTTTCCATGTCTTTTGCATTCTTTTAAAACAAAGAAGAATCTTCGTTTTCTATCTTCACATTAAACCGTAAAGCTTCCATCGTGAGCTCTCCTTGTGGATTTGACCCGTATAGCTTGTGCTACTACGGAGATTTGAAAAGGATACATCGATCATTTTAAATACATTGTGAAATGATCAAGCACCTAAGGTTGACTCTAAACCTTCTCTCTTTTATTGAATATTTGTGCAACTTCACGCTATCCTTTTTCCCAATCAGTGAGTCCGAACGACAATCAAAAATTCTGATGGACTCACGATTTCACTAAAATTTTCAAAATAAATCTTCATCTTTTCAAGTCCAATCGCAACAAAACGATGAACAATCGACTATGAAAAGATGCTTGAAGCCAAGACTCAGGCTCAAATCCCTCATAATCATGATATAGATATGATGGTGAAAACTCTCCATTCTCATCCTTTGACCATTCCTGATGTCACAAACCATTCTGTTAGAGCCAAAGAATCATGTTGTTCTGGAAACTAAGATTCAATTTCAGCACACCCATTTGAACTTGACCAACATCAAAATTTTGAGAACCATGTTGATATTTTGGCAAGTTATCCTTTCCTGAAATTGAACTTGAGCACGAATATGATGCTGAACCTCAACTTGGTATTTCAATTTCACTTCCTGATTCAATAATAACTGAGGTGTTTTTACATGATTTCAAGCTTTCTCCCGAGTCAGTATTAGATCCTGTGCCTATCCATCGTGAAATTGAATCACCAATCTTTTATGATCATCATATTGAACTTAACCAAGTTCATACTTTTGGAAGTCCCATTGACAAATTGGCAAGTTCTCATTTTTATGAAATTGAACTCAACATGGAATGTGACTTCGATCCTCAAATTTGTGATCCAGTTCATATTTCTGAATCAATATGGACTCCTGTTTTGTTATCCAATTTGAGCAACATTTTAGAGTTTGTATTGGTCCCCATACCTATCATTCTTGAACTTGAATCACCTATCTTAGAAAGTCATATTCTAATGTGGGGAAATGAATGTGGACTAGAATTTCAACTTCTTGATTTGGACCCACTTCCTGAACCAACCTCGACTCCTAAACCTTGGCTTCAGTTACTTTTCTGAGTCGGTCCTAGTTCCTGTACTTCCTGAGCCTAAATCAATCATTCCATCTTTCATACTACATTTTAGGACAAAGGTGTTGAAAATAATGACTCCAAAATTATTTTGAAAATTTTAAAATTAGAAAATTTTCAATTAGATAGGGTAAGATTCTTAACAAAAATCATAACTGCATACATCATTATAGTGGGTTATATTATAGAGGTTTCTGGTGAGTTCCTCCAGACTCCACGCAAATTGGATTGAGCCGCATTTCATGGACCAATCAGACCACCACCAAAACCACCACCTTGAGGTGAATTTTCCTTCCCTCTCTATTTGTTTCATGCATACATACATCACGATGCATTGAGGACAATGCATGAGATTAGTCCAGGGAAGGGTTTACTAACATAGAATTTTTAGATCTTCTTTCTTTTACATTTTTTTTAAGGATACTTTTAGAAATCTTCCCTTTTGTATAGGATCTTTTCCTTTTTTTAAAAACATTTTGAAACAAAAGACAAAGTTTTGATCTATTTTTAAGAAAATTAAGGTAATCTTAGAAATTAAGAAAGCCTTAATTATGACATCTTTGTTGGCCCAATGGCCTTCCACTCTAGTTTTGATGATGATCAACTCATGTAGTTATGTTTACTAATATTCTTGTGATTTTAAGTTTCAGATCATTTAGCAAGATATTAGTTGGTGATTAGCTTCAACAAGGAGTTTAGAAGTTTTTCATGGTGATTCTGGTGCCAAAGCTTAAAGATCATTACTTTGCACTCGGTGGATCACGGTTTGGGAGCAAGTCTACTTGAAGATGAAGATCGTCAAGAAGACTTAGGTATCCATAGCTTAGGTTTGTGTATTTAGATCCATTTGTAAAGCTTAGTATAGTTGATATGCTCAAGTGCACAATACACACACGTTTCATGATTTGGATTTGGTTTTCATATGTATTCTAGATATACATTCATGCTTTAAACTTGCTAGACAAACTTATTTTGACTATCCTATTCATGTTTTGGAAAAATCAAGTTTGATAAAAATACAAGTTTTGATTTTTGGTAAAAATGATAAGACACAAAAAATAGTTCATATTGATTGATATTTGAGCTAAACTTTTTACCACATGTTTATATATCAATACAAAATGATAAAACTATTTTTGGTGATTTTTAGAAGTGTTAAAAGATTTTTCAAAATAATTTTAAACTGTTTTTCTATCCTAGATTTCTGTTTCAGGCTTCACTCAAGTCGACTAGTCAGCCATGACAAGTCGACTAGGGCTGAAGTCGGTCGACCGTACAGGTCGATCGACGTGCACAGATCTGTGCACGTTTGGAGACACTGGGACGGTCGACCGTACGGGTCGACCGGGTCTGAGAGCAGTGCTCTCTGTTTGTTTGGGTCGACCGGGCGGTCGACCGGGTTTGCCCAACGGTCACATTTCTGACCGTTGGCGGTCGACCCAGCCGGTCGACCGGCAGCCTGTTAGACTGCCACATCAGCCTAACGGCTAGTTTCTGGTTTGTCCTATATAAACCCCATTTCTTGGGGATTTCTGCTAAGGTTTTTACAAGAGAAAAATTCCCAGTTTCCCTGAGTTTAAAACAAGTTTTTCAAAAGAGTTTTTGTGATTTAAACTTCCAATCTTTTTGTTTTTGGGTTTTTGGAAAATCAAGGAGAACTAGGTTTTGGGATATTGTATTGGTTTTCATTTTCTATCATTTACAAGAGATTTCCCAAGTAGTTTTTCTTTGTTTCTTGTTTCCAAAAACACCTTGATTCCACACTGAAGCTATCATACTATCCTAATCTATTCGGATCATTGTTTTGTGGAAAAGAGAAAAAGGAAAGAGAGTTTGTGATCTTTGTAACCACTTGTTGTAAACCCTCCTTGCATTTGTGAATCCCTCTTCGGTAGAGTTGATCGTTGTGGTATTGGTTTGGATCCCTCTTCGGTAGAGGCGATTGTATTTGGTTGTTGTTTGCTCCCTCTAGTGAGAGGTGGAGTTTGGTGGTTGTAACCCTCTTAGGTAGAGGTGTTGGTTGTTGTGTTGGCTACGGGCCTACCCCTCGATTGTGAGGTGGTTGTTTGAGAGAGGAGTTTGGTACTCCTAGAGTTGTAACAAATCCTTCTCGGTGAAGGTTCCCTCGGTGGGAGATAGTGGATTGGAAATCCTACACGGTGGTGTAGGCGGAGATGTAGAGCAAGGTGCTCGAACCTCGAAACATATCTTGGCCTTTGCGATTGATCCATTGTCTCTCTAACTCTCTCTCTTTTATTTGTGCAAAGCATTATTCATTCTATCATCATATCATACTTGCTTGCATTTGTGTTGTGCCTTGCATAATTCATATTTCCATATTTTGTATATGCTTGGTTGTTTGTGTGCCTCACTTGTACCTAATCAACAAGAGCTTCACATAGCGCCTCAACCCATTCAAGTGGAATCAAGAGGAGTTAGTCCAGAGCCCTTCACGGGGAATTCGGCTACACTTGTTGATTGTACTAAGTGTGTTGCAATATTTGCATTAGCTTCCGCATTTAGTTTTCATTTAGATTGCATTTAGTTCTAGATTAGCACTTACACCTATTCACCCCCCCCCCCTCTAGGTGTTTTTTCAATCTTAAACCTAGTCAAAATAAGTGATCTTGTTTAAGATTATAGGCTAAGTAAGATAAATTAGAGAGATAATTTTTTCTTGAATTTTTTGCGTTAGATAGTATGCACTTCGCACTTACACATTTTTGGGATGGAAACAAAGACCTAAAATATCATAAAGTAAAAATAAAAAATAAAATAATAAAAAGAAAATTATATATATGGTATAAATGAATAAAAAACTCACTTATTAAGCTGGACAATTTATGTCTCAAGAAACATGATTATTCATGCCTAACGGTAGTTAAAAGAAACAAATAATCCCTCTTAGTTTTGTGGCCTTGTTTACTTGAGTCCTTAAACCCGAGGGATATTTTCTCATCTGGTGCCCTAAGAACCGTCTGGTCTGAGAGTCATCGATTAAAGGCTCATTACCCGGATGAACTAGAAAGCCAAAGAAAGCTAATGGAAGAAAAAAAAGAAGAAAAAGAAAAATATATATAAATAAATGGTTTGAGGTTGGAGTTGAAATCTCAGAAATTTTCACTATCACAAAGTGCAAATCATTAGGTTTTATGAAGGATAAAATATTCAATCCAATTTTGAATTCTTACCTTAATTGAAGACAAGATTTTGTATATAGATTAAGTATAAGAAAGAATAATTTTTGGTGGACTTATGACCTTAGATCGCTTATATTTTTGCAAAAATAATTCGTAAACTTGTCTCTCTCAAAATACTAACATTTGTCTTCTTTCTTTATGAATTTTATTGGTAAAATCCGCTGAAAACCCTCAGGAGACAAGACTCCTCCTCTAAGGGTAACCTAGAGGTTTAACGGCTTGTTGCACATGCTCAGTGCAATCGCGTCATCTGCGAAAGTGGTGTAATAATATTTGTAGTATAGTTTTTCTTTTTCTTGTTTTGCTCGGGATGAGTAAAAGATAAGTGTGGGGGTGTGATTAGTCTACAACTCTGTATTATTTATCACATTCCCTACCGATTTATGAATAAAATATCAGTCTAAACTGTGTTTTGGTCTCTCTTACAGGTAATCAAGACAAGGAGGGTAAAGGTGTAATAAGAGCTTAATTAAATTCATTTTCGGGTAATTAAATCCGGATTTCTTGAAGGCCAAGCAAGGGAGCTACTAGAAGATGCATTGAACCTAGACCTTTGCGCACATCTGACGAAAATCCAGATGAATATACCCGAAACCAAATATACCAAGAAGTGTTGGCCCAAAAGGTTACACTCTCCATTTGTTTAGAGTTTTGATGATAACAAAACAAATAAGAGCTATTTGGTACTAATTAGTTTGCTCAAGATAAGTTTCAGGTTAGTACCATATTTGGAGGCCATTGCTAGCTTTTGAAAGAAATTCTAGGTTCATGGAGCAAATAAGGCCAATAGCACATCAAGGAAGAAACTTAGAAGAAAAGGATCTAGCAAGGCATTGCATGGCTCAAGACTTCAAGATTGCTCAAGATATTTCATTAGAATTGTTTCTAGTTTTTATAGTTTTATTAAAGAATAGTGAATAGGTTTGAAGCTCTATCACACACGTTTTTGCACACATCTTATTTCCAAAAATATTCCCCATAATATGTACAAAATATTTTTGTATACAATCTTCAGCCTACAAACTCATTTTTATGTTTTATATATATCTCTATTCAAAAATATTTTGTTAAAAATCAAATTCTCTTCAAAATTTTGTTTCAGTTTTGACTTTTGACCTGAGCCGGTCAACCGACCGGTCGACTGACCCTGTGTCAGGTCAAGCCGGTCGTCCGACCCAGTCGACCGTGCTTCTTGCAGCATGTGCGTATCCGTGTGCACGTTTCACGGTCGACCAAGCGGTCGACCGGACCATGCCTGACTGAAAACCTTTGCTCTCTGTTTTTTTTCCGTTGACCGGGCGGTCGACCGAGAGCCGGCAACGACTCTTATTTTTGAACTTCGGTCAACCGAGAGAGACGTTTGAACAGTAACGGCTATTTTTCTAAGCTGTTTTATTTTTGTCTTTTTCTTTCTAAATTGTGTTTAAGTGATATTTTCTAATCTTAATTCTTCCTAATTACCATTAAATGGGTTTTATCCTTAATCCCTATCCCTCTACTATAAATAGGGGTGATTGGGGAGAGGTTCCTTGGATACAAAAAAAAAGTTTGCAAAAATCTCAAAAGTTTAAGGCATTCAAAAGAGACTCTTTTCTTTGTTTTTGTGCTGAAAATCTCTCTCATTTTCTGAAGTGTTTTTTTTTAAACTCTCTTATTTCATTTTCTTTTTCCACTTACATACAAGAGCTTCAATCTCTCATTGTTCTATAAGGATTTTTGTAAGGGAAAAGAACTTTTCAAAGGAGAGTTTGTGATCTTTTGATCACCAAGAGAGAACTTGTACTTGAGATTGTGGAGTTGGGTACTCCGGTGTATTTGTAACATATTTTTGTTTTGGGAGATTATTGCATCATATTTTTTAATTGTGCATTGATTAGCATTATCACCTATTCACCCCCCCTCTAGGTGATTTTCAAGAAGGTCCTCGAAGCCAGAAGAAGATCCTCGCGAAAACCAGGGATTTAACTCCCTGGTTTTAATGCGAAAACACGGCAGCTGTCACATTTCCATGGTAATTTGTTGGGGCCACGCATCGATCTTCTACGCGTGGCCTCGTCTCGTCTTCTAGAAATCTCTTTTGCCTATAAAAAACCCTGTAGAGGCCTGAAACGCAAGCAGTTTTAGAATTAGGCTAGGTTTTTTATCATTTAGTATAGGATAGTGTAGGTGTTCTTCTTCTTTTCTTTTATATTTCTATTTCATTTTAGATCTTGTATTAGGGCAGAGAGATTCAGATAGAGATAGAGAGATATTGATGTAATATATGGTGACAATCTATGTAAGGGTGTCTCTTTTCTTCTCCAATATAATCTTCTCCATCTTCTACATGATTCTTAGCTAATCTTTTCTTCTCATGGCAATCTAACTTGTAACTACTAAACATCTCACCACTTACTTGATAATCCACATGAATCTAATAGCCTCTATAAGGCCTTGCTCTTGCAAGAGCCATTGATGGCTTATGATGATGGATTCTAACATCTAATATTTCTAAAATCTAACCTACTAACTTGCTAACTTGCAATGTCTTCTTTATTTCATGCTCACTTCTAACCGGTTTTTATCATTTAACAGTAGCTTGCAACTTGTTGTGTGATATGGATGTATTATTTGAATGTAGTAGACTATCTTATGAGCAATGCTTTGTATCATCTCTTGAAGCCAAGGATTAGTGATGGCCAAGGATCCATGTGAGGCAACTATTTCTAAGAGGTTAGCATGGTTAGTGGATCAATTAGTAGTTAGTAGCCATGAATTTTCTTTCATAGTTTTTCTTTTTCTTTTTACTTTGTTTTAAAAATCATTTTCAAAACATTTTTATCATTTTCCTATCAATGTCTTCACCACTTTCTTAGTTTGCCATTGTTTTATTTTCTTCACCATCACTTTTTATTTGTTTTCAAAACCACTACTCTTTTATTTTCACATCGCCGTTTTCATCGCCTTCTCCATCTATCACTTCTGGATGTATTTTATTTTATTTTTCTCATTCTCTAACAAAGTTGAAACTATTAACAACTGACGCGAATAAGAACTGTTAATGCTTCTATCGCCTCCCGTCCCTGTGGATTCGACCCGTTGAGTCAACGCTATAACGGAAGTATTGAGGGAACATTAGTACGCTTGCTTTTACATTAATTTCATAAAACACACGTTTTCAAGTGCTGGTTTCGCCCCGATCAAAACACCCAGCACATGAGGTGGTGATCGTGGGAGTGGACTGTCATCTTGACCTGATAATACCAGAGGTGCTAGACAATATCGATCACTCTGGTGTAGCACTCAAAGCTTGATATCATGGACTTCTTCAAGAATCGATGGGACATGATTTCCTCAAAAAGAGGAGAATTACATATCCTTAAGGCAAATGATCCTTGGCTGCCATGGGATTGTGGTGCCTATGTGCATTCACTTTCGGACCATCTCCATAAGTTTCCTGACGCGAGGAGTCTTAAAGGGCTTAGAGGGCTCGCTTTCATCGAAGCACTCATCACGGCGTGGAGATGTGGATCTACAATGCCTCCGGCTACCCCATGTGAGCGATGTCCATCAAATGTGGAGATGGTATGTAAGATTTCTCAACGTTAGAGTCACTCGGCGGGGCCTTTTTAAGTATCTCAATCTTGTAAGTACACCTAGAGGGAGGGTGAATAGGTGTACGTCTAATCTAATGAACAAAATGCAGAATTTAAAACTAAAATGGAAACACACTTAATGTAACCAACGAGTGTAGCCGAATTCCCGGTGAAGGGCTCTGGACTAACTCCTCTTGATTCTTCTGAATAAGAGTTGAGGTGCTATATGAAGCTCTCATGGTTACACACAAGTGAGGCACACAAACAATCACAACCAAGCATATAAGTATTATATGACAATATGAATGATGCAAGGCACAAAGTAAAAGAGAGAGAGAGTAAGAGAAAGTGGATCAATCGCTAACACACAGATATGTTTCGAGGTTTGAGCACACAGCTCTACGTCCTCGCCTTCATACAGAAGGAGTTCTACTAACTTGTCCACACAGGACTCCCACACAGGGAACCTCCACTGAGGATTTGGCGCAAATACAATCGGGAGTACACAACTCCTCTCTCCGAATACAACCTCTCACTAGAGGCAATGCACAACCAACACAAAAACCACCTCCACTTAGCCAATACAAATCAATCACCTCACACTTGAGGGATTCCAACACGAACTCCACCTCTCACTAGAGGGAGCTAAACACAATCTCCACCTCTCGCTAGAGGGAGCCAACCACAACTTCCACAATCACCTCACAATAGTGGGATACGAAATCAATCTCCTTTCACTAGAGGGATATCACAATGAAGGAAGTTTACAACTTGGTGGTATATCTCAACCACAAACTACTTTTCCTATAAAAATAAAGATCTTATAGATAGGATAGCAAGATAGCTCAAGTGTGGAAAACAAAGAGTTTGGAAATCAAAAACTCAAAGAAAAACTCTAGGGAAACTCTAGATAGAATTGAAAATGAAGATCAAACCAATTCCTAAAGAATTTTCTTTTCAAATGATTTTCCAACCCTTTTAAAAACAAGATAAAGATCAAATTTTTAAAGCTCTAAGACCCTTTTGAAACTTGTAATAAAACACTTGCAAATGTGAATATTTTCTCTCTTAAAATTCTTTCCAAAACCCACTTCAAATGGGGTATATATAACCCCTATAAAAATTCTGCCCGTTGGCAGCTGATAAGGTCAAAATTGACCTTTCGGTAGACCGTTCGGTCGACCAGCCAACGGTCAAAAATATGACCGTTGAGCCTGCCGGAGGACCGCCCGGTCGACCGCGCCCAGAACCAGAGAGTAACAGCTCTCTCGCCAGTCGACCGCCCGGTCGACCGAGATAACCTGAGAGTGGGTTGCCTTCAGTCGGTCGACCGCTCGGTCGACCGGCCAACTGATATGGCCTTGTGCATGTCCTGTGCACATCCGTCGACCGTTCCACTCGACCGGCTCCTAGTCCGGTCGACCGGTCGGTCGACCGCCAGAGCCTGGCAGACTGAAAAATAGGATTTGAAAACTGGGTTTTTATTATCCTATTAAATCTTTTAAAACTTCTAAAAATCCACAAAAATAGTTTTAGTATAATACTTTGATATACAAACATGTGTGAGAAATTTAAAGACATATTTCAAACTATTTGAACTATTTTTGTGTTATGAAAATTTTGCTGAAAATCAAAATCTGTATTTTTCAAAACTTAGATTTTTGAAATGGAAAATCGTTTTGTCCAAAAGTCATCCAAATACAAAAACATGATATTGAAACAACACTGAGGCATATAGCATATGGATATAATCCAATATAAATGAAAGATATATATATATATATATATATATATATATCAATGTTTTTGACTTAAAATCCAAAAATAAGTTTTGTTAAAATACCAAAACTCTAAAACTCATGAAATAGACTATCAAACGAAGCTTGTTTAAATAGTTGAAGTATAAATGTATATGGAACAAATCTAATATACATTAAACCATGTCAACTTGTTTTGATTCTATCTATTCATGAAAAACAAGATCGGTTAAACCAAAAACCGAAAACCAAAACATGAAACTTAAAACAAGTGTGTGTTGTGAACTTGAGCATACCACACTATCTAATCTTTAAGAATGGATCTAAAATATAAACTAAACTATGTACCGAAGTCTTCTTGTAGAGCGCCGTTTCCAAGTCGACTCGATCCAAACGTGATCCACCAAGCTTGACTCCAAACGAGTGCTAGATATGAACTTTGACGCTCGGGCTCTTGAATCACCATGTGAAAGCTCCAAAACACCTTTGTTGAAGCTAATCACTTACTAATATCTTGGTTAAGTATCTAAAACTAAACATCACAAGATTATTAGTAAATTATAACTACATGAATTAATCATCATTAAAACTAGAGTGGAAGGCCTCTGGGCCAACAATCTCCCCCTTTTTGATGATGACAAAACTCATGGAGTTATATATGCATGGATTAAAGTTAAGCTTCAAAGAAGCTCCCCCTTAACTCATGCATAGCAATAAACAATAAATATATGCAATGAATACTAAATATGAATATGCAACAACATGCATAAAATAATGAAATGAACATGCTCTTGATACCAAACTTTTAAAATAAATTCCTTTTCCTTTTTAAAATAAACATGTTCTTAAATAATTGCACTTGATACCAAGAAAATTTTCAATTTGAAAAATTTTATCAATAAAAGCAATAAAAGCTTTTGATACCAATCAATAAAAACTCTTGATACCAATTGAAAGATAATCAATAAAAGCTCTTGATACCAACAATAGAAATTTTAACAAAAATACTTGATACTAATAAAACAAAACAACAAAATATGTTCTCTTGATACCAATATCAACAAAACATCAAACAAACTTTCTTGATACCAATATGAAACAAACTTTGGTATAAACTTACAAATAAACAATAAACATGCATATAAACTCAAATACTTCTACCTCTTTTTGTCAATCATCAACAAAGGGGTCAAAGAAATCAATAAAATAAGGTTCTTCCACTTTTTGTCTTAAACAAAAAAAAATCAATAAGGGGTGAAATCAAATCAAAACATTATGATACCAATTGAAAAAAATATATCAATTTAGTACATCATGATATCAATAAATCATACCTATTGAAAGTATATAAAACAAATGTCTTTAACATAAATTTAAATACCAATTGTAAGTAAATAAATCATTTTGACTAATTTAACCAAAAATTTTGATATCAATTAAAAAATATATAGATAATCTTGATATCAATTGTAAAGATTAGTACCAATTGAAAGCAATTTTCATTAGGAGTATATGATACCAACAATAATTAATATCATTTTTTCAATCATTTTTCAACATAAAGTGTGGGAGTAAAATACGAAAGTTAAACAAAACCAATTAAAAAGTGAAATACGAATTTTCTCCCCTTTATGAAATATCAAATAAAATGATGCATAAACTTGTATAAGATACCAATTGAAGAATAATCAATTGAAATATAATAGACATTTAAGAAATCAAGCTTAGCATAACCAAATTTGTGCTCAAAAATATAGAGATATAGTAAGCACAAATAAAGCATAAATATATGTATGAAAAATTTAATACCAATCGAAATTG
The DNA here is from genome assembly GCA_038442645.1 of Agave tequilana. NCBI lineage: Eukaryota > Viridiplantae > Streptophyta > Magnoliopsida > Asparagales > Asparagaceae > Agave > Agave tequilana. The sequence goes on from JAVJIF010007805.1 coordinate 46,529, forward strand.
ATACTATTTGAAATTGAAGCATACATATATAAAAACATATATGAGTATACAAAAAAAATGTCAATAGTGATACCAATTAAAAAAATTCAATGATACCAATTGAAAACATAATAAGATCAAGTGTATAACCCATACTTCCTACCACCCATTTCATGCACATGTTTTAAAAGGATTTTCAATAATGAGCATACAAGGCATGGTCGCCCAACCAACCGCCCTTTAATGGGTAGGAGTTTTTAAAAATAAATTTGAAAATATAGTATGTTTGAAAAACTCTACCATAATGAAGAATACGAACTAGTTATATGAAAATTTTGTAAACTAATACGAAATCCTTCAAGTAAGGAATAAAATAAGAATATATTCCATAAAACATGAAAATCATCAAAACTAGAATCCTTCAAGGTATATGTATGTCATGTACAAACTAAAGTATACACACATATCAAAATATAAACGAGTCCACAAAAGTATATGCATGAAAGCAAGTGGCTCAAGGATGTATATGTATAGCTATTAATTTGGACAAAATAAACATATACATGAAGTTAAACATAAACATGAAAAACATGTACAAAATGGGAATACAAGTCAAAATATTTGAATCATCAAAACTAGACTATACTAGTACATCTAATGGGTACAAATGAGCGTTCAAGCACAAACACATAATAATCTATTTGTGGATCACTAGTTGTATAAGTATATACCCAAGTTTTAATGAAAACTAACATCTAAACATGTAATCAAAGCATGAAGCGTAAAAATCAAAACAAAAACTCATAAACATACATATGATCATTATGTACATGCACATGCATAGATCTAGGACATACACATTAGTTAAAACAAATGTGAGAACACAAAGGTATAAAAATCCATATTAAACATGGGTGTCTCAAATAACTAATCATGTATATCACTAATCTAAATATCATGGCATATAACATACTAATCATGAAACATCATAACATGCTAATATCAATGATATGAAAAGCATTTAAACAATAAATGAGGAGTAAGAGATTGTTACCAAAATCGAAGAGGCAACTCTCCATGTCTCCAAAACAAGGTGGTCCTCCCACTAAACTCCCCTTGAAAGTGATGCATCAAAAATTTGTCACCATTAAGCTCGGAACGCATCCACCTCAAGGCACCATCACTCTCACGTCATGCGAGAGCCCACACCTACATCAAATAACATAGGGGTGGTCTTTGGTACCCATACACTTTTGGGTCTATGGGGGTTAGCTCCTTTCCTAACCCAAATAAACTTATTTGCTAAATTTGAATCATATACGATCATAACAAAACTTAGTAAGGTGGCCCTTACGTCTACAATGTGTACAAGTATACACATGAGCATACATCGTGTTATGGGAGTGAACATGGGAAGCATGTGTATGCCGTGGTTTGTGTGCATGCAAAAGAGGAATTTGTTTCTTACGAAACATAGATTCTAAAGGTGTATGATTCAAAGTACAATGGCTCAAAGTGGAGCCCAAACAATCTATACTTTTCTTCAAAATATTTATATCATTTTTAATTCTTGAAGATAAAGTGGAGCATGCAATAGGTAAGCTAGGTGAAGCTACACTAGCATGGCAAACATGAGAATCTTTATCATTTTTAAAGATTTATTTTTATTTAAGCAAACTTCTAAATCTTTTGAAATCAAATCAATCTTGTTTTTCAAAGACACATTTTCTTTTACAACAAAGTCAAGTTTTGAAGGCAAAGCTTCATTTTTCTTCAAAATCTCATTGCAATCATTTTTATTTTTTAATATCTTGTTTTCATTTAAAACAAGTTCAAGTTGGGTTTTCAAAGAGTCACACTCATTTGAAATCTCAACCTTCTCTTGTAAAGCCAATTCATGTTTTGAAAACAAATCCTTATTTTCTTTTGTTAACTTACAAGTTTTCTTTTTCAAAACATTATATTTTTCTAGAAGGTTCTCACAAACAATAGATAACTCTTCATTTAATGCATCGGCATCCATACTATCAAGATCATCAAATGAAGATCTAGCACTATCTAGTTGAGTGTTCGAAAGTACCTCAAGGGAGTCATTCCCTTGGACCATGTAGCATCGTTGTTCGGATTCATCCTCACTAGATTCCTTCTCCATTTGGATTGGCAATTGAAGTTCGGAGGAGGTCAACGTGTTCCACACTGCAAAGGCAGAATCACAGTTAGAAACCAACATAAGATATTTTTTGTTTAGCGTGCTTCTAAGTGCCTCAAGGGCTTGTGCATTGGCCTCTATATGCTTGCTATTACCAAGATAGGATTTCTTGGTAGCGGCAAGGAAAATATGCAAGCCTAGGGTTTTCAAGTACATGGACATCCTAAATTTTCACATGTTAATGTTGGAAACATCAAACATGGGAGGTGTCAAGCAATCCTTGAGTGTGTGTAAATAATATACGTGTGCAAATGCAAATGATAGATTTGCAAAACTAAGATCACACTCCTAGGTGGTTAAACCAAATATCAGGAGCGTAGGCTCTGATACTAATTTTAAGTACACCTAGAGGGGGTGAATAGGTGTACGGCTAATCTAATGAACAAAATGTGAAATTTAAAACTAAAATGGTAACACACTTAATGTAACTAACGAGTGTAGCCGAATTCCCGGTGAAGGGCTCTGGACTAACTCCTCTTGATTCCTCTGAATAAGAGTTGAGGTGCTATATGAAGCTCTCATGATTAGACACAAGTGAGGCACACAAACAATCACAACCAAGCAAATAAGTATGATATGACAATATGAATGATGCAAGGCACAAAGTAAAAGAGAGAGAGTAAGAGAAAGTGGATCAATCGCTAACACACGGATATGTTTCAAGACTCGAGCACACAACTCTACGTTCCCGCCTTCACACAGAAGGATTTTCACTAATTTGTCCACACAGGACTCCTACACAGGGAACCTCCACTGAGGATTTGGGGAAAATACAATCGGGAGTACACAACTCCTCTCTCAACCGAATACAACCACTCACTAGAGGCAATGCACAACCAACACAAAAATCACCTCACAAAAGAGGGGTAGGCACTTAGCCAATACAAATCAATCACCTCGCACTTGAGGGATTCCAACACAAACTTCACCTCTCACTAGAGGGAGCTAAACACAATCTCCACCTCTCACTAGAGGGAGCCAACCACAACTTCCACAATCACCTGACAATAGAGGGATACAAAATCAATCTCCTCTCACTAGAGGGATATCACAATGAAGGAGGTTTACAACTTGGTGGTCAATCTCAACCACAAACTACTTTTCCTACAAAAATAAAGATCATATAGATAGGATAGCAAGATAGCTCAAGTGTGAAAAATAAAGAGTTTGGAAATCAAAAACTCAAAGAAAAACTCTAGGAAAAAACTTTAGATAGAATTGAAAATGAAGATCAAACCAAGTCATAAAAAATTTTCTTTTCAAATGATTTTCTAACCCTTTTAAAAATAAGAAAAAGATCAAATCTTTAAAGCTCTAAAACGCTTTTGAAACTTTTAATAAAACACTTGCAAATGTGAAAATTTTCTCTCTTAAAATTCTTACCAAAACTCACTTCAAATGGGGTATATATAACCCCCATAAAAATTCTGCTCGTTGGCAGCTGACAAGGTCAAAATTGACCTTCCGGTCGACCGGCCAACAGTCAAAAATATGACCGTTGAGCCTGCTGGTCGACCGCCCCCAGAACCAGAGAGCAACGGCTCTCTGGCCGGTCGACCGGGACAACCCGAGAGTGGGTTGCCTTCAGTCGGTCGACCGCTCGGTCGACTGGCCAACTGATATGGCCTTGTGCACGTCTTGTGTACATCCGCTCCGGTCGATCGGCTGCTGGTCCGGTCCACCGGTCGGTCGACTGCCAGAGCCTGGCAGACTGAAAAATAGGATTTAAAAACTGGGTTTTTATTATCCTATTAAATCCCATAAAACCTCTAAAAATCCACAAAAATAGTTTTAGTATAATACTTTGATATACAAACATGTGTGAGAAATTTCAACACATATTTCAACTATTTGAACCATTTTTGTGTTATGAAAATTTTGCCGAAAACCAAAATCTGTATTTTCCAAGACTTGGACTTTTGAAATGGAAAATCGTTTTGTCCAAAACTCATCCAAATACAAAAACATGATATTGAAACAACATTGAGGCATATAATATATGGATATAATCCAATATACATGAAAGATATATATATCAATATTTTTGACTTAAAATCCAAAAATAAGTTTTGTTAAAATACCAAAACTCCAAAACTCATGAAATAGACTATCAAACGAAGTTTGTTTAAATAGTTGAAGCATAGATGTATATAGAACAAATCTAATATATATTAAACCATGTAAACTTGTTTTGATTCTATCTATTCATGAAAACTAAGATCGGTTAAACCAAAAACTGAAAACCAAAACATGAAACTTAAAACAAGTGTGTGTTGTAAACTTGAGCGTACGACACTATCTAATCTTTAACAATGGATCTAAAACATAAACTAAACTATGCACCGAAGTCTTCTTTTAGAGCGCCATCTCCAACTTGACTCGATCCAAACGTGATCCACCGAGCTTAACTCCAAACGAGTGCAAGATATGAACTTTGACGCTCGAGCTCTTGAATCACCATGTGAAAGCTCCAAAACACCTTTGTTGAAGCTAATCACCTACTAATATCTTTGTTAAGTATCGAAACTAAACATCACAAGATTATTAGTAAACTATAACTACATGAATTAATCATCATCAAAACTAGAGTGGAAGGCCTCTGGGCTAACAATCTCCCCCTTTTTGATGATGACAAAACTCATGGAGTTATATATGCATGGATTAAAGTTAAGCTTCAAAGAAGCTCCCCCTTAACTCATGCATAGCAATAAACAATAAATATATGCAATGAATACTAAATATGAATATGCATCAACATGCATAAAATAATGAAATGAACATGCTCTTGATACCAAACTTTTAAAATAAATTCCTTTTCCTTTTTAAAATAAACATGTTCTTAAATAATTGCACTTGATACCAAGAAAAATTTCAATTTGAAAAATTTTATCAATAAAAGCAATAAAAGCTTTTGATAGCAATCAATAAAAACTCTTGATACCAATTGAAAGATAATCAATAAAAGCTCTTGATACCAACAATAGAAATTTTAACAAAAATACTTGATACTAATAAAACAAAACAACAAAATATGTTCTCTTGATACCAATATCAACAAAACATCAAAACATCAAACAAACTTTTTTGATACCAATATGAAACAAACTTTGGTATAAACTTACAAATAAACAATAAACATGCATATAAACTCAAATACTTCTACCTCTTTTTGTCAATCATCAACAAAGGGGTGAAAGAAATCAATAAAATAATGTTCTTTCACTTTTTGTCTTAAACAAAAAAAATCAATAAGGGGTGAAATCAAATCAAAACATTATGATACCAATTGAAAAAAAATATATCAATTTAGTACATCATGATATCAATAAATCATACCTATTGAAAGTATATAAAACAAATGTCTTTAATATAAATTTAAATACCAATTGTAAGTAAATAAATCATTTTGACTAATTTAACCAAAAATTTTGATATCAATTAAAAAATATGTAGATAATCTTGATATCAATTGTAAAGATTAGTACCAATTGAAAGCAATTTTCATTAGGAGTATATGATACCAACAATAATTAATATCATTTTTTCAATCATTTTTCAACATAAAGTGTGCGAGTAAAATACGAAAGGTAAACAAAACCAATTAAAAAGTAAAATACGAATTTTCTCCCCTTTATGAAATATCAAATAAAATGATGCATAAACTTGTATAAGATACCAATTGAAGAATAATCAATTGAAATATAATAGACTTTTAAGAAATAAAGCTTAGCATAACCAAATTTGTGCTCAAAGATATAGAGATATAGTAAGCACAAATAAAGCATATATATATGTATGAAAAATTTAATAGCAATCGAAATTGATACTATTTGAAATTGAAGCATACATATATAAAAACATATATGAGTATACAAAAAAAAATGTTAATAGTGATACCAATTAAAAAAAATCTAATGATACATATTGAAAACATAATAAGATCAAGTGTATATCCCATACTTCCTACCACCCATTTCATGCACATGTTTTAAAAGGATTTTCAATAATGAGCATACAAGGCATGGTCACCCAACCAACCGCCCTTTAATGGGTAGGGATTTTCAAAAATAAATTTGAAAATATAGTATGTTTGAAAACTCTACCATAATGAAGAATACGAACTAGTTATATGAAAATTTTGTAAACTAATACGAAATCCTTCAAGTAAGGAATAAAATAATAATATATTCCATAAAACATGAAAATCATCAAAACTAGAATCCTTCAAGGTATATGTATGTCATGTACAAACTAAAGTATACATACATATCTAAATATAAACGAGTCCACAAAAGTATATGCATGAAGGCAAGTGGCTCAAGGATGTATATGTATAGCTATTAATTTGGACAAAATAAACATATACATGAAGTTAAACATAAACATGAAAAACATGTACAAAATGGGAATACAAGTCAAAATATTTGAATCATCAAAACTAGACTATACTAGTACATCTAATGGGTACAAATGAGCGTTCAAGCACAAACACATAATAATCTATTTGTGGATCACTAGTTGTATAAGTATATATCCAAGTTTTAATGAAAACTAACATCTAAACATGTAATCAAAGCATGAAGCGTAAAAATCAAAACAAAAACTCATAAACATACATATGATCATTATGTACATGCACATGCATAGATCTAGGACATACACGTTAGTTAAAACAAATGTGAGAAAACAAAGGTATAAAAATTCATATTAAACATGGGTGTCTCAAATAACTAATCATGTATATCACTAATCTAAATATCATGGCATATAACATACTAATGATGAAACATCATAACATGCTAAAATCAATGATATGAAAAGCATGTAAACAATAAATGAGGAGTAAGAGATTGTTACCAAAATCGAAGAGGCAACTCTCCATGTCTCCAAAACAAGGTGGTCCTCCCACTAAACTCCCCTTGAAAGTGATGCATCAAAATTTGTCACCATTAAGCTCGGAACGCATCCACCTCAAGGTACCATCGCTCTCACGTCATGCGAGAGCCCACACCTACATCAAATAACATAGGGACTCTTTTGGGTCTATGGGGGTTATCTCCTTTCCTAACCCAAATAAACTTATTTGCTAAATTTGAATCATATATGATCATAACAAAACTTAGCAAGGTGGCCTTACATCCACAATGTGTACAAGTGTACACACGAGCATACATCGTGTTATGGGAGTGAACATGGGAAGCATGTTATGCCGTGGTTTGTGTGCATGCATAAGAGGAATTTGTTACTTTCGAAACATAGATTCCAAAGGTGTATGATTTAAAGCACAATGGCTCAAAGTGGAGCCCAAACAATCTATACTTTTCTTCAAAATATTTATATCATTTTTAATACTTGAAGATAAAGTGGAGCATGCAATATGTAAGCTAGGTGAAGCTACACTAGCATGGCAAACATGAGAATTTTTATCATTTTTAAAGATTTATTTTTATTTAAGCAAACTTCTAAATTTTTTGAAATCAAATCAATCTTGTTTTTCAAAGACACATTTTCTTTTACAACAAAGTCAAGTTTTGAAGGCAAAGCTTCATTTTTCTTCAAAATCTCATTGCAATCATTTTTATTTTTCAAGATCTTGTTTTCATTTAAAACAAGTTCAAGTTGGGTTTTCAAAGAGTCACACTCATTTGAAATCTCAACCTTCTCTTGTAAAGCCAATTCATGTTTTGAAAACAAATCCTTATTTTCTTTTGTTAACTTACAAATTTTCTTTTCAAAACTTTATATTTTTCAAGAAGGTTCTCACAAACAATAAATAACTCTTCATTTAATGCATCGGCATCCATACTATCAAGATCATCAAATGAAGAGCTAGCACTATCTAGTTGAGTGTTCGAAAGTACCTCAAGGGAGTCATTCCCTTGGACCATGTAGCATCGTTGTTTGGATTCATCCTCACTAGATTCCTTCTCCATTTGGATTGGCAATTGAAGTTCGGAGGAGGTCAACGTGTTCCACACTGCAAAGGCAGAATCACAGTCAGAAACCAACATAAGATATTCTTTGTTCAGCGTGCTTCTAAGTGCCTCAAGGGCTTGTGCATTGGCCTCTATATGCTTGCTATTACCAAGATAGGATTTCTTGGTAGCGGCAAGGAAAATATGCAAGCCTAGGGTTTTCAAGTACATGGACATCCTAAATTTTCACATGTCAATGTTGGAAACATCAAACATGGGAGGTGTCAAGCAATCCTTGAGTGTGTGTAAATAATATACGTGTGCAAATGCAAATGATAGATTAGCAAAACTAAGATCACACTCCTAAGTGGTTAAACCAAATATCAGGAGCGTAGGCTCTGATACCAATTTTAAGTACACCTAGAGGGGGTGAATAGGTGTACGGCTAATCTAATGAACAAAATGTGAAATTTAAAACTAAAATGAAAACACACTTAATGTAACCAATGAGTGTAGCCGAATTTCCGATGAAGGGCTCTAGACTAACTCCTCTTGATTCCTCTGAATAAAAGTTGAGGTGCTATATGAAGCTCTCATGGTTAGACACAAGTGAGGCACACAAAAATCACAACCAAGCAAATAAGTATGATATGAAAATATGAATGATGCAAGGCACAAAGTAAAAGAGAGAGAGAGTAAGAGAAAGTGGATCAATCGCTAACACACGGATATGTTTCAAGACTCGAGCACACAGCTCTACGTTCCCGCCTTCACACAGAAGGATTTTCACTAATTTGTCCACACAGGACTCCCACACAGAGAACCTCCACTGAGGATTTGGGGAAAATACAATCGGGAGTACGCAACTCCTCTCTCAACCGAATACAACCTCTCACTAGAGGCAATGCACAACCAATACAAAAACCACCTCACACAAGAGGGGTAGGCACTTAGCCAATACAAATCAATCACCTCGCACTTGAGGGATTCCAACACAAACTCCACCTCTCACTAGAGGGAGCTAAACACAATCTCCACCTCTCACTAGAGGGAGCCAACCACAACTTCCACAATCACCTAACAATAGAGGGATACAAAATCAATCTCCTCTCACTAGAGGGATATCACAATGAAGGGGTTTACAACTTGGTGGTCAATCTCAACCACAAACTACTTTTCCTACAAAAATAAAGATCCTATAGATAGGATAGCAAGATAGCTCAAGTGTGGAAAACAAAGAGTTTGGAAATCAAAAACTCAAAGAAAAACTCTAGGAAAAAACTCTAGATAGAATTGAAAATGAAGATCAAACCAAGTCCTAAAAAATTTTCTTTTCAAATGATTTTCTAACCCTTTTAAAAATAAGATAAAGATCAAATCTTTAAAGCTCTAAAACCCTTTTGAAACTTTTAATAAAACACTTGCAAATGTAAAAATTTTCTCCCTTAAAATTCTTACCAAAACTCACTTCAAATGGGGTATATATAACCCCCACAAAAATTCTACTCGTTGGCAGCTGACAAGGTCAAAATTGACCTTCCGGTCGATCGGCCAACAGTCTAAAATATGACCGTTGAGCCTGCTGGTCGACCGTCCCCAGAACCAGAGTGCAACGACTCTCTGGCCGGTCGACCGGGACAACCCGAGAGTGGGTTGCCTTCAGTCGGTCGACGGTTCAGTCGACCGGCCAACTATATGGCCTTGTGCACGTCTTGTGTACATCTGCTCCGGTCGATCGGCTGCTGGTCCGGTCTACCGGTCGGTCGACTGCCAGAGCCTGGTAGACTGAAAAATAGGATTTAAAAACTGGGTTTTTATTATCCTATTAAATCCCATAAAACCTTTAAAAATCCACAAAAATAGTTTTAGTATAATACTTTGATATACAAACATGTGTGAGAAATTTCAACATATATTTCAAACTATTTGAACCATTTTTGTGTTATGAAAATTTTGCCGAAAACCAAAATCTGTATTTTTCAAGACTTGGATTTTTGAAATGGAAAATCGTTTTGTCCAAAACTCATCCAAATACAAAAACATGATATTGAAACAACATTGAGGCATATAATATATGGATATAATCCAATATACATGAAAGATATATATATCAATGTTTTTGACTTAAAATCCAAAAATAAGTTTTGTTAAAATACCAAAACTCCAAAACTCATGAAATAAACTATCAAACGAAGTTTGTTTAAATAGTTGAAGCATAGATGTATATAGAACAAATCTAATATACATTAAACCATGAAAACTTGTTTTGATTCTATCTATTCATGAAAACCAAGATCGGTTAAACCGAAAACTGAAAACCAAAACATGAAACTTAAAACAAGTGTGTGTTGTGAACTTGAGCGTACCACACTATCTAATCTTTAACAATAGATCTAAAACATAAACTAAACTATGTACGGAAGTCTTCTTTTAGAGCGCCATCTCCAACTCGACTCGATCCAAACGTGATCCACCGAGCTTGACTCCAAACGAGTGCTAGATATGAACTTTGACGCTCGGGCTCTTGAATTACCATGTGAAAGCTCCAAAACACCTTTGTTGAAGCTAATCACCTACTAATATCTTGGTTAAATATCTGTAACTAAACATCACAAGATTATTAGTAAATTATATCTACATGAGTTAATCATCATCAAAACTAGAGTGGAAGGCCTCTGAGCCAACAAATCTAGGTAAGTAGCTGGTTATGGAGCAGGCGGCGGCATCTCTCTACAGAGCAACTCTTTTGCGCTCGCGAGCCGTCTCCGCTTCTTGTTCATCTAGGTGCTTTTTTATGCTGTCAAACACCTAGAAAAGTTGCCCCTTGGCGGGCAACTGAGATTCATGCTTATTGGCTACTCCCTCAGAAGTAGTCATCAGAGATGAGGGCTCCCGTTAATCTATTGAAGAACCATGTCTAATTTGAAGGGACCATTGATAATCTTCTTACCTTTGCAAGCAGCAATTGAGTCGACGACCTGAACTGGCTTTCTTCTGAGGAGCCATTATCATTTGTAGGGATGTTTGAGGAAAGAAATTTGGAAGAGTTTGGCGAAGGGGGAATATATGAGCATTTATATTGGCCCAAAGGCCATTAGCCCTAGTTTTGATGATAACAAACCACATGTAGTAATGTTTTTAGCAATTTTGTTTAATAAAGTTTGTTAAAACAAAGATGATATATGTTGATAGCTCTTTTGGGATTGACACATACATCTTTTACATTCCTAAAGTGTTTTAAAAAGGGTTCAAAATATTTCTCTTTTCCATTTTCAAGATCAAGTTCAGAAAAATGAGTTTCGAAAAAATCGATTTTTGATTTATAAAAGTATTTTAACAGAACATTATTCTAACTTTGTTTTGTGTTGATCCATGATCACATACTGGTTCTTTCAAGTCTCTAGAACTATATTTTGTGTTAAAGATCAAATTTTATTTTGTCAGAAAAAGATTGGTTTCAAAAAGATTTTCAAACATGCTTTTGGCCCAAGGTCGGTCGACCGATCGGTCGACCGTAGGTTGAGCAGAATTGCTCTGTCGATTGACCGAGCAGTCGACCGACATGCACCAAAGTGCATTATGTGCACTTTGGTCGACCGTACGGTCGACTGACTGTAAGAGTTTTGCTCTTTGTTGGGTCAGGTCGACCGCCCCGATCGACCGATAAAGCATTGCTCTCTGGTTGGAAAAATGGTCGATTGACTGGTCGACCGCTATCCCCAACAGTCGAAAATCTAACTGTTGGTGGTCGACCGGCCAGTTGACCGACAGAAGGATTTCCTTCTGATTTTTGCCAATAACTATATTCCAGTTTGTCTTTTACTGGGTCTTATCCCAACAACTCTTTTGATTTTTCTCCTTATATTTTCATCCCCTTGTAGGATCTATATTCAAGCAAAAAAAACACTAGAGGGGGTTGAATAGTATTTATAAACTTTTTAAATAAACTACTTGGAGGAAATGAAAACTCACAAGATAAAACTCAGAAAAATGCAAACGCAAAGACAAGAGATTTATCCTGGTTCGGTCCTTGTGACCTACGTTCAGTCCCTAAGCAATCCGCTTGAGATTTTTCTTTCCTGATTTGAATACACCCAAAACCAATACGTGTACACCACTTGAGAAAATGCCCTTTGCCAAATGTGTACAACTCCTCTTACACCAAGAAGATAAACACCTTGTACAACTTCTCTTCTACACCAAGAAGATGCCCTTATACAATGCTCCTCTTTGAATGATTACAATTGATCCTATAAGCCTTGAATCTAAATGTAATTATGGACAAGGTCCCTTATAGGTGGACTTTCAGAAATCTTCACAATAGAGTAGGAATTGGTGAAGAAACAGAAAGTGGAAGCAAGTTTTTAGAAAAACAGAATTTTGGACAGAGTTTTTTGGATAGAAAACTTGAGTTTTGAATTGGTGAATTAATCCTAGGACAACATCCCTATTTATAGGTTAAATCTATAGTTAGTTAAGGAAGTTATCAATTCAAATTTAAAATTTAAAATGTTGGATTAAACACTAGAAATCAATAACTATATAACAGTCAGAAACTGCTATTAGTCGACTAGGGTATGGAGGTTAGTCAACTATAAGAACAAAATTTTTCAAAGTTAGTCGACTAATATAGGAGGCAAGTCGACTATACCTAGACTGATACGGATAGCAAGTTTCTGGAAACTATTTTTAGTCGACTAGTAAAACTAGGTTAGTCGACTATATCAAGTGTTAGTCGACTAGGCTTTAGGGGAAGTCGACTAATTTTGATGATAGACAATAAACAGAGAGCAGGGATATTTTTGTGGAAGACTTTAGTCGACTGGAAATTTTGTCAAGTCGACTAGGGGATAGGTTACTCGACTATTGATGGGGTCAAGTCGACTATATCAGTATTTGTGTATGTGTTCAAGGCTTTTAATAAGAATTCTAAAAATACATAAAAATACTCAAAATCTTCATCTGAGGTTGAGCAACCAGAACTCTGTATAAATGCTTAAGATAGAGCTCTAAATGCATCTGTATCACTTTGTTATCCATCATCAAAATCTTTCAATCTTGTAGGCTTCAATATTCTCCCCCTTTTTGATGATGACAGCTTGTGTTTATGAAAACTCCCCCAGCAGAGAAACTCCCCCTATAGTAAATAGGTTATAACAAATAGATATGTAACAAGTCAAGTGTTCTTGTTCTCCCCTACATAAGTTATAAAAATATTTCCCTGCAAGAGCTGCAACATTGCCAAATACGCAAGAGTTGCAACATTGCCAAATATCTCCCTGCATGAGTTGCAACATTGCCAAATATGAATATATCATATGTCCATTATCACAACACACATATCCATTATCACAACACAAGCATATATCAACACATATCAGTACATAACTTAACTTTCTCCCCCTTTGTCATTAACAAAAAGAGAAATAGCATAGATCATAAAAAGATACATTAACAACCATTGTTTACAAAATAAAATAAAAAATGTCAAGTACAATAAAAAAACTAAGAGGGTCATAACAAAAAGAAAAATACAAAAAGATGCAAGAAATTGCAAAAACACGTAGCAAAGCCAACTCCATAAGCATCAAATGTCGGATCCGGGAGGAAGGGGTGGTGGAAAATGGGTCTTGAGGAGATCCAGAATTTTCTTTTGAGTTGATTCAAACGAGTCCATCTTTAGTTGCATACTCATAAAATGTTCCATTAGTAAAGATTGATTGAAAGTAATGCTTTCTGAGAGTCCTGAATGAATTATTGTTTGGCGTGTAAAGAATCGATTTAAATAGAAAGAGAGTTGTAGAAAGCATCAGGATATGAAGGAGATGGCTGAGATGAAGGAGGTTCAGTGAAAGAAGGTTGAGTAGAGGAAGAAGGAGCTTGAGTTGAACTTTGTGAAGGAGGAAAGGGTGGATGTTGAGGTTGTGTTGGAGGCTAAGGAAAATCGTGAAGTTTCACACGATGAAGTACAGCATGATCAAAAGGTTCGAAAACTTTGACAACATTTGTTTCGGAAGCAAAATCTATATGAAATTTTCGAAACACATGTGATAAAAAGGCTCCATATGGTAAAAAGGAGGTATGGTCCTCAACAAGAGTATTAAAGATTATCTTTGCCTAATTGACTCCTAGTCCAGCCATGATGGCATAGACACAAGTGGCTAAATCGCGGGAATAATAGTTATAACTCCCAGTTTTAGGGCAAATGTTATAGGCAAGGATACAACCAATAAGACGGGGAATGTGTTTCAATTTAGTGTTAGACATAGGTAATCCTTGACCTGGAAGAAATATATTTGATAAGAACTCCGTATCATCCATATTAATGTCATTAATAGAAAGGCCATGATAAAGAATTGAAAAAATACGACCTAATGATTTAGGAGATAACATGATATTGATACCTTTAACCATAGAATATATATGAACATCATCCTTATTGTCTACATAGGTTAAGTTGGTATAAAATAGCTGAATCAAGAAAGGATAATAGCCTTGTCTAGAATCAGTAGAGAACATATGATAAAGACCACAATTTTGTAGATATGACACAATATCATAGTCATTAAAGTCCTCATATTTAACAAACCTACCAGGTCAAATTTCTAATGAGGAAATTCTAAGGAAATCATCTTCTAGGGCAGGATTTTTCAGAAAAGCCATAAAATCAGCTTGAGATGAGGAAGAAGATGGAGTAAATTTGGTTTTCTTAGACCTAGACATGATTAAAACTCAAATTAAAGGAAGATAAAGCAAGAATTAACAGTATAAGATAGAGATTGGATCAAAGTTACCAATGAATTGAAGGAAGAAGGAAGAAGGAAGTAGGTTGCTGTTGCTATGCCGAAGAGAGGAGTTCTTTGCTGTAGTCGACTTGTTCTATCGGCTAGAGAGAGGAACCGGGTGAAAACTAGGGTTTTGATAAGCGTAAAGTGTAGAAAGTGAGGTAAATACCAAATCAATGGTTAGGATTGAAAATAGAGAAAGATCGGATCCAGATTTAATGATATAGGTCGGGTTTCAAAAGTAAAAAACCAATAACAGAAGACAGTTTTTCACAGGGTTAGTCGACTTGGGGTTTGTGACTAATCGACAAATCCATATACTAGTCGACTAGTTGGTTGATATAGTCGATTAACTCTTAATAGCTCAAAAAACCCATGTTTCTGTTAGATATAATTTGTCGACTGGGTCACTATTAAGTCGACTAGGTGTTTAATAAGTCGACTAATAGGCCCTGATAAGTCGACTAATATTTGAAAAATGCCTTAAAACAATTCTGAAAAAATATTCAAAGATCTGAAATATTGTAAATACCTAAATCTCTTCGAAATCTCATGAAAATATCTTCTTTAAGAGGTTTTATAAAAATATCTGCAATTTGATCATAAGTTGATATAAGATTTAGAGAAATATCACCTTTTAAAGCATAATTACGTAAAAAATGATGTTTAATATCAATATGCTTAGTACGTGAATGATGAACTAGATTTTTAGATAAGTTAATAACACTGGTATTATCACACATAATAGGTGAGTTTGGGATTGACATACCATAATCAAATAAGGTTTGCTTCATCCATAAAATCTGAGCACATGCAACACTAGCAGGGATATATTCTGCTTCAGTTATTGATAATGATACAGAATTTTGCTTTTTACTGAACCGTGATACTAGTGAATGTCTCAAAAAGTGACAAGTACCACTAGTACTCTTTCGATCAGATTTACATCCAGCAAAATCAGCATCACTATATGATAGTAAATAAAATGTGCTTGATTTTGAATAAAATAAGACATAATTGATTGTGTTATTAATATATCAAAGAATCCTTTTCACTGCTTTAAGATGTGATTCCTTAGGATTTGATTGATATCTAGCACATAAGCAAACACTGAATATAATATTAGGTCTACTTGAAGTAATATATAGTAAAGAACCAATCATACCTTGATATAGTTCTGATCAACATTCTTACTATTTTCATCTTTATCTAGGAATGTAGTAGTACTCATGGGAGTATTTTTACAACCAAAATTTTTCATACCAAATCTTTTCAGAAGTTCTATTGCATACTTGCACTGGGAAATGAAGATTTCATCATTCATTTGGTTTATTTGCAGACCGAGAAAGTAAGTAAGTTCATCTATGTGGCTCATCTCGGATTCACTCTATATAGTCTTAGAAAATTATTGACAATGATTATCGTTAGTAGATCCAAATAAAATATTAATAATATATATTTGAATAATTAAGATATATTTATTAACATGTTTAATAAAGAGAGTTGTATCTGCTCTTCCTATCTTAAAATCATAATTTAAAAGAAAACTTTTTTTAATCTATCATACCAAGCATGGGGTGCTTGTTTTAAACCATATAAAGCTTTCTTAAGTTAAAAAACATGGTTTGAAAATTTTTCATGTTCAAAACCTGGAGGTTGTTCAACATAAATAGTTTCTTTAATAAAACATTTAAAAAGGCACTTTTAACATCCATTTGATAAAGTTTGAAATTCATAAAGCAAGAAAAAACAAGTAAAATATGAATTAATTCAAGCCTACTTATTGGTGCATAAGTTTCATCAAAATCAATACCTTCTTCTTGATTGTATCCTTGTGCTACAAACCTTGCTTTGTTCTTAATAACTTGACCTGATTCATCAAGTTTGTTCTTAAAGACTCATCTGGTACCGATGACAGGATGATCAGTAGGACGTTGTACAAGATCTCAAACATCATTTCTGACAAATTGATTCAACTTTTCTTTCATTGCAATTGTCCAAAAATCATCTGCACATGCTTCTTTGATATTCTTTAGTTCAATGAGTGATATGAAAGCAATTTGTGTCATGTAGTTCAACTTGAATCTTGTCTGAACGCCTTGATTTATATCTCCAATAACCAAATCTTGTGGATGATTTCTTACTCAACATATGTTTTAGGTAACTCAGTAGGAGTCTCATCAACATTAGAAATGTTAGCATCATCAGAAGATATAGCAGTATCATCATAGGAGTATCTATGATATTATCATCATCATGTGAAGAAGTATTAGAAATAGGCTTAGTCAAAGATTCATCAAATCTAATATGTAATGATTCTTCAATAGTAAATGTTTTCTTATTAAATATTCTATATGCTTTACTTTGAGTAGAATATCTAACAAAAATACTTTCATTAGATCTAGCATCAAATTTATCTAAAGCATCTCTTGTATTTAAGATAAATCATTTACATCCAAAAATCTTGAAGTAAGAAACTTTTTGAATTCTGTTATAAAACAATTTATAAGATGTTTTGTTTATAATAGGTCAAATAAGCACACGATTTAGAATATAACATGCAGTAGCAATGTTTAGACGGGAAAGGTGTTATATTGTGGAGTATAATTTGCACACAAAATATATTCAATAAAAAGAGATAAGGTTTAGAAACAACCTCAAGTGCTTTGATCACTCCACAAATGTATTCAAAATGATTAATGTACCCTTTCCTATCTCCGTTATAGCATGGGCTATACCGAGTCGATTCTCAGGGAGAGCTTACGATGGAAGCGTTACGGTTGGTAGTGAAGATAGAAAACGAAGATTCTTCTTTGTTTTAAAAGAATGAATAAAACATGGAAAAAGAAATGAAAGAATCGGTGAATTTGTGCATGATGGAAAGAGAATAAAAAGAACTTTAAAACAAGATTTACTTTGGAAGGAAAACTAAAAGAAGAAGAACTTTGTAAAAGACTTTTAGATGAGAAAGGCCATGACTAGCTAACATTACTAACTTGCTAACTTACTAATCTCCGTTAGGGTGATGCTTGCCTCATGTTGATCATCGGCATATGTTTGTCTTGCGTGTTGGTCTAGTTGCTTTCCCACTTGATTGACGGGTGATCATTCTTGGACTTGTCTTGTAGCCTCATAGATGTCATTGGCCTTCAAGATAGACTTTCAATGGTGGAATCAAAAGAGCGACACTCAAGGGATGCTAAGGAAGAAGATACAACATTCATTAATGGAAGTAAAGAAGTTGTACAACAAATAGCATATGTTTGGTGATCCATCTCCATGTTCCATCAAGGCACTTGTTCTAAAGACAAGGCTCTAAATGAGGCACACATGAATCATATGGAGAATTTACAACAAGAACTTGCCAAGCATGAAAGTAACCCATCGGGGATGAAAAAGACCATACAACTTGCAAGATGAAGTATTAGCAATCACCCAAGAGTTAGAAGTTAAGCAAGATTAGTTGTTAGCTAGTCATGTTAGAAGAATTTAGCTACTAGCCATTACAAGAAAAGAAAAGCAATGCATGAAATAAAAGTGCAAAGAAAGTAAAGCTAGAATTAAAGAAAGCAAGTACATACTAGAAAATGCTCAAGTAGAGAAAAGAGAATGGATCAATCCTTGCTTCACAAGTTGTCACCCCTTGGTTTACACAAGCTTTCTCTCTCTTACAATCTCTCTCTTGCAGAATTTCTAGGGAAGAAGAAGACTAAGAGAAGTAAAACCTAGAGAAAAATCAAAATACAATATCTACCCTATTCTCTCCTCTCTTCCTCTCCACTACTCTCTGTTGCGCAAGCCCTGGTCCTGTATTTATAGCCTCAGAGAGAAGGATCTAGAGCCCTGGTCGTTGGAGAGAATCCCGGGCTCTAACAGACCCATAACTGCCGCAAATTGGCGGCAAGATCCTGGATTTGGCGGCAAGATCAAGGCAGTTGAGGCCAGATTTTCTGTTGCGAGTTTGTTTCAGTTTGTTATCCACGTGGATCTTCTGGAAGAGTGAGTTGGCGCGTAGAATTCTCTAGATCCTGGGCTTAATCTTGGGCTCTCTTTTGGGCTTTGAATTAATCTCTTTTAATTATTGCTAATTAAAGAGATTTTGGGCTTTTTCTTATTTCAGATGTGGACCTGAAAAAATAGAGAGAATATGAGTAAAAATCATATTTTTATTTGTAATATGCATGGGAATAACGTGGTAAAATATGCAGAATTGAATACCAATCACACCCCCACACTTATTCTTTTGCTCGTCCCGAGCAAAACAAAGAAAAGAAAAACTATACTACCAATTTTATTACACCACTTTTGCAGGTGACGCGATTGCACTGAGCGTGTGCAACAAGCCGTTAAACCTCTAGGTTACCCTAGAGGAGGAGTGTTGTCTCCTGAGGGTTTTCAGCGGATTGCACCCACAAAATCCATAAAGAAAGAAAACAAATGTTAGTGTTTTGAAAATGCATTTTGAAAGAGAGACATGTTTTCGAACTATTTTTGCAAAAAAATAAGTGATCTAAGGTCATAAGTCCACCTATAATCATTCTTCCTTAAACTTAGTCTCCATGCAAGATCTTGTCTTCAATTAAGGTAAGAATTCAAAATTGGATTGAATATTTTATCCTTCATAAAACCTAGATAGTATGCACACCGCGACAGTGAAGATTTCTGGGATTTCAACTCTAACCATCAAGCCATTTATTTATATAATTTATATTTCTTTTTTTTATTTTTTTATTTTTCTTCTTCCCTTAGTTTTCTTAGGCTTTCTAGTTCACCCATGTAGCGAGCCTATAACCGATGACTCCAAAACCAGACGGTCCTAGGGCACCAGATGAGAAAACATCCCTCGGGTTTAAGGACTCGAGTGAAAAAGGCCACAAAACTAAGGGGGATTATTCTTTTGATCACCGTTAGGCGTGAATAATCATGCTTCTTGAGGCATAGTTATCCAGCTTAATAAGTGATATTTTCTTTTGACCACTGTTAGGCGTGAATAATCATGCTTCTTGAGGCATAATTATCCAGCTTAATAAGTGATGTTTTCTTTTGACCACCGTTAGGCGTGAATAATCATGCTTCTTGAGGCATAATTATCCAGCTTAATAAGTGATGTTTTATTTATATATATATTTTTTCTTTTTATTTATTTTTTATTTTATGGCATTTTAGGTCTTTGTTTCCATCCCAAAAATTGTGTAAGTGTGAAGTGCATACAATCTATGGCAAAAATTCAAGATAAAAATATCTCCCCAATTTTTCTTACTTAGCCTATAATTTTAAACAAGATCTATTATTTCAACTAGGTTTAAGATGTCATAATTAAGGCTTTCTTAATTCCTAAGATACATCTTAATTTTCTTAAAAATAGACCAAAACTTTGTCTCTTATTTCAAAAAGTTTTTTTTATTTATTTATAAAAGAAGTGTAAAAGAAAAAAATCTAATTCTAAAAGAAGTGTAAAAGAAAAAAAATCTAAAAACTCTATGTTAGTAAACCCTCCCCCACACTTATTTCATGCATTGTCCTCAATGCATCATGATATATGTATGCATGAAATAGGTAAGAGGTAAGAAACTTTTATTTACAAGAAAGTGCAAAAAAAAAAAATATTTACAAAGAGTATAAACAGGTGTAACCATTACCTAGGCTTTTGGTCGTTTTCCTCTGGCCCGTTTCCCATCGTTCCAGTGCATCTGCTTTCGTGAGCTCAGTTGGGAAACAGTTTGAATTATTTTAGCC
Organism: Agave tequilana; assembly: GCA_038442645.1. NCBI lineage: Eukaryota > Viridiplantae > Streptophyta > Magnoliopsida > Asparagales > Asparagaceae > Agave > Agave tequilana. The sequence continues at coordinate 67,153 of JAVJIF010007805.1, forward strand.
CTAGGTATTTTCAGATTCAATTGTTTATTATTATCATTCACCCTCATTCCACCACATTGTTCATTAAAAAATTCCTTATCACCACTCTCACTCTGAATCTCATCACTTCCAATATTAAGGAATTTCAGCTCCTCTCCATACAATTCTTCAAAACTAAGGTCAACATCCGGAAGTGTCCAATCAGTTAGCTGACCCCGAGTTGACTCATCTAGACACATGATCTCATCAGCAAACAGGTCTTCAAAGGATATATCAATCAGAGGTTCGAATACAGTCAGAGTTGGCTCATTGAAAGTGAAAATATCCAAATCAACTTTCCCCTTTTGAAAGGGTACTCAGATAAGAGAATCACAAGATTGGGACTCATCTTTTGGATCTTCACCTTCTTCCTCACAATTGTTACTAATGAAACTAACCTCAAATGTTTGATCTTTTGTTTTACGAGGTTGTGTGTGGAAGACATTGTGTTCATGGGTCATGTTACCAAAGGTTAACCTCATTGATCCATTCCGGCAATTAATGATGGCATTTGCAGTAGCCAGGAATGGTCGTCCCAAAATGACAGGAGTTTGAGCCCTTTGATTGGAATTTGACACAGGTTTTGTTTCAAGGACTACAAAGTCAACAGGATAAATGAATTCCCCAACTTTGACAAGGACATCGTGAATTTCCCCCTTGGGTCTAGTGACAGAGCGATCAGCCAATTGTATGGTCATTTGGGTAGGGAGAAGATCGCCTAACCCTAATTGTTGGTACACAGAAAAAGGTAGGAGTTGATGCTGGCCCCTAAATCAAGCAGTGCCCTATTGATGGTAGTCTGTCCTATGATGCATGAAATGGTGGGGCTCCCTGGGTCTTTGTATTTAACAGAAGTTGGACCAGTGAGCAACTCGCTAATGGTTGATGCTAGGAAGACTTTCTTAGGGACTTGTGTTTTCCTCTTCTCGGTGCACATTTCCTTTAAGAATTTGGCATATGATGGCACTTGTTGTATGGCATCAAGAAGAGGGACATTGATTTGGACCTTGTTGAACATTTCTTTTATTTTCTCCATATGAGCATTTGTCTTGTTATTTATAAGCCTATTTGGAAATGGTACACTAGGCTTATAAGGTTGCTCATCTACCTTTTCTTTACCCTTGGCTTTTGAAGTGGATGGCTCTGTACTAGAAGATGGTTTGTCAGAAGCTGGTTGTATTGGGACAGGAGGTGTTGGTTTTGGTACTGGATGGGATGATTGACTAGAAACCTTATTGTCTACTTGTTTTCCAGATCTCAGGGTATGAATAGCATGACATTGACTGGGTCCTGTGTCTTCATGTTTGGGATTTGGCAATGGCTGGCTTGGTAACAGTCCTTTTTGTCTCTCATTTACTGAATTAGCCAATTGCCCAATTTGGACCTGAACTTTATTCATATCCTGATGATAGTTCTTTGTAAAGGTTTCTAACATTTTTCTCAACTCTGATATTTCTGAATCATTCTGGGGTGGATGTTGATGATATGGAGACTGGAATTGTGATTGGTAGTGTGGTGGACTTTGAAAAGATTGGGATTGTGGTGGACCTTGAGATGGATGAAAATTCTGGGAATTATGATAGAAACTGGGTGGGTGAGACTGAGCATTATAAGGATGTGGAAATGGTGGCCTATGATGCTCAGGACCAGACTGACTCCACGAAAATTTGGATGGTTCTGCCATCCTGAATTGTAAGTGTTGGAGTATGGGGGTCTGGTAAATGCTGCATTCAAGTTCTCCTGATATGATTGGGGCTGATACAAAGGACACTCCTCAAAGACATGGTTAAGGTTATGACAGTAGGTGCAACCCGGTTTAATCACAGGCAATGGGTTGACCTGATTTACAACAGAATTTCCCCTAGACTCAAGCAGTTCTATCCTCTTCATTAATTGTCGATCTTGGCTTCTGCGGCTATAGAGGATTCTATGGAGTGCATACCAGTTCTGGAAGTGGTGGGAGTGGGTTTATCAGGGCATGACTCCCACTGAATGGTTTTCTCAGCTAAGGTTTCAGAGAGATCCCACCCCTGATGTTCATCTTTCTTCAAAAATTCCCCTTGACACATGGATTCAAGGAGGGTTTTCGTTTGGTAATCTAGACCGTCATAGATAATCTGGCATAAACGCCATTTCTCTATGCCGTGATGAGGACACAGGGCTAGAAGGTCTTTGAAACGCTCAAGATACTTCCAGAAAGGTTCATTTGGTTCCTGCTTGAATTGCATGATATTCTTCCGCATGAGGGCTGTTTTGTGGATAGGATAGAATTTCTTAAGAAAGACCTTAACAAAATCATCCCAAGAAGATATGGAACTGACGGGAAGATTGTAAAGCCACTTCTTAGCTAAATCCTTAAGTGCAAACGGTATGAACCTTAACCTAACAGCATCCTCGGTCAGTTGGGAAATTCTTATCATTTGGCATACCTCTTCAAACTCACGAATAAAGAGGTACGCGTCCTCAGACTCTAGACCATGAAATCGGGAAGTGTATTAATGAATTGCGGTTTCAGCTCAAAGTGATTTCCATTTGGTTCGGGGAGAAGAATGCACAATGGAAGGGAAGTGCGAATCGGATAGAATCAATGTTGAAGTGAAACGTTGTTTTCCATTGTGCCAAGTGGTTGTGTGCAGAGAGTCTAACAAGTCTTGCAAAATTAGGATCACGGAACCACTCTTGCATATATAGTCACAAATAACGTGCACCGATCACACCAGCGAAAAAGAAAAATAAAATAACAAACAATAAAAGAAAAATTCAATCCAAGCTATCTAGGATTCCTGGACCTAGACGACTCTTAACTGATTAGACCGTCCACAGGAGGTTTAGTGTAGACTTTGACTATAAGCGAATCAGCCAGGAAAGGGCAAGGTTGGTGGGAGGTTTTCCGTCAAAGACGTTCCTTAATTAAGTAACCAGCAACCTTCGAGCTTTCGGCTCTCAATCCCTTTCCTAGACACTGATTTTGCAAAAGTCAATTTCCAACACTTTTCCCCCTTAGGATAATCTCCTAAGTGAGTCCGGATGTCCCTAGGGCCAACGTCTATCAGTTTTTATTAGAAGCTTGGGATTGTGAGTGCTCGGATTGTGGTTTTCGGGCTAAGGAAAGGGTGATAAAATTCCCACCTTATCTTATTTATGGGCGATGCCCTTAGAATCAATTTTGTGCAAGTGTACGATATAAACAAACAAGGTTCACTCAAAGCGTTTTAAATCAAACAAAGAGTGAGTCCTAGTCAATATGCAATGCGCACGCACCTTGCCTCCAGCACTCTTCAATAGTAAAAGTAAATGAATTGAAAAGACAAGTGCCTAGAATGCAAATGTCTAATCAATTTTAACTTTGCAACAAATTTTTTACTGTTGATTATTAGCAGGAGTATGGTGAAGCATACAAGAAATTAAGTATTGCAGCAGCTGTATTTTACAGAGCCAGAGACCCTGCAGAAAAATTGTCAGTAGTCCTCTCCTCCTTGCCGCAAATCTGCGGCAATTGCCATGGAATTGTGGTAATTCAGAGGGCTTCTGGTTTCTACTTTCAAGAGCAGAAGCCCAGAGCCACTTATATGTCACTGCAATGCAAATTTTCCTGTTTCTTCAACCTGTAACCTGCAACAGAGAAGAAAATTCGTTTAGTTCTTCACTTTAAACCAAAAAACCGTTGCTCTCCCCGGTAACGGCGCCAATTTGTTTAGACGGGAAAGGTGTTGTATTGTGGAGTATAATTTGCACACAAAATATATTCAATAAAAAGAGATAAGGTTTAGAAACAACCTCAAGTGCTTTGATCACTCCACAAATGTATTCAAAATGATTAATGTACCCTTTCCTTTCTCCGTTATAGCATGGGCTATACCGAGTCGATTCCCAGGGAGAGCTTGCGATGGAAGCGTTACAGTTGGTAGTGAAGATAGAAAACGAAGATTCTTCTTTGTTTTAAAAGAATGAATAAAACATGGAAAAAGAAATGAAAGAATCGGTGAATTTGTGCATGATGGAAAGAAAATAAAAAGAACTTTAAAACAAGATTTACTTTGGAAGGAAAACTAAAAGAAGAAGAACTTTGTAAAAGACTTTTAGATGAGAAAGGCCATGACTAGCTAACATTACTAACTTGCTAACTTACTAATCTCCGTTAGGGTGATGCTTGCCTCATGTTGATTCATCGGCATATGTTTGTCTTGCGTGTTGGTCTAGTTGCTTTCCTACTTGATTGACGGGTGATCATTCTTGGACTTGTCTTGTAGCCTCATAGATGTCATTGGCCTTCAAGATAGACTTTCAATGGTGGAATCAAAAGAGCGACACTCAAGGGATGATAAGGAAGAAGATACAACATTCATTAATGGAAGTAAAGAAGTTGTACAACAAATAGCATATGTTTGGTGATCCATCTCCATGTTCCATCAAGGCACTTGTTCTAAAGACAAGGCTCTAAATGAGGCACACATGAATCATATGGAGAATTTACAACAAGAACTTGTCAAGCATGAAAGTAACCCATCGGGGATGAAAAAGACCATACAACTTGCAAGATGAAGTATTAGCAATCACCCAAGAGTTAGAAGTTAAGCAAGATTAGTTGTTAGCTAGTCATGTTAGAAGAATTTAGCTACTAGCCATTACAAGAAAAGAAAAGCAATGCATGAAATAAAAGTGCAAAGAAAGTAAAGCTAGAATTAAAGAAAGTAAGTACATACTAGAAAATGCTCAAGTAGAGAAAAGAGAATGGATCAATTCTTGCTTCACAAGTTGTCACCCCTTGGTTTACACAAGCTTTCTCTCTCTTACAATCTCTCTCTTGCAGAATTTCTAGGGAAGAAGAAGACTAAGAGAAGTAAAACCTAGAGAAAAATCAAAATACAATATCTACCCTATTCTCTCCTCTCTTCCTCTCCACTACTCTCTGTTGCGCAAGCCCTGGTCCTGTATTTATAGCCTCAGAGAGAAGGATCTAGAGCCCTGGTCGTTGGAGAGAATCCCGGGCTCTAACAGACCCATAACTGCCGCAAATTGGCGGCAAGATCCTGGATTTGGCGGCAAGATCAAGGCAGTTGAGGCCAGATTTTCTGTTGCGAGTTTGTTTCAGTTTGTTATCCACGTGGATCTTCTGGAAGAGCGAGTTGGCGCGTAGAATTCTCTAGATCCTGGGCTTAATCTTGGGCTCTCTTTTGGGCTTTGAATTAATCTCTTTTAATTATTGCTAATTAAAGAGATTTTGGGCTTTTTCTTATTCAGATGTGGACCTGCAAAAATAGAGAGAATATGAGTAAAAATCATATTTTTATTTGTAATATGCATGGGAATAATGTGGTAAAATATGCAGAATTGAATACCAATCAAGCAACAGCTTCAGCCCAAGAATATTTTGTTAAATGACTGTCCATAAGAATAGTTCTAGCACATTCTTGCAAAGTCCTATTTTTTCTCTCCACAACACTATTTTTAGGAGATAATCTAGAAAATGCAAAGTTATGTGCAATACCATACTTATCACAGAAATTTGCAAAAGATTCATTTTCAAATTCTCCTCCAGATCACTTCGAATAGTTACTATGTTCAGAGACTTTTGATTTTGAATTCTTTTACAAAAATTTGAAAACTCATCAAAAGTATCATTTTTATTTTTTAGAAAAATTACCCATGAAAAACGTGAATAATCATTAACCATAACAAAAAATACCTACTTTTGTTTAAAGAAGCAACACGAGTAGGGCCAAGTAAATCCAAATGTAACAGTTCTAAAGGTCTATTGGCAGAAACTAAATCTTTAGATTTAAAAGATGATTTAACTTGTTTTCCTAATTGACAAGAATTACAAAAATATTCCTTTTTAAAAGCTATTTGTGGAAGACCTTTAACTAAATCAAATTTAGTAATCTTAAAAATAGTTGTCATATTCAAATGACCAAATCTTTTATGCCATAAAAAATAATCATTATCAGAAGCAAGTAAACATAAGTTATCATTTGATGATATACAGGTTATTGATAACTCATAAATATTATTGTTATGAAAACCTTTATGTTGGCCCAAAAGGTTACACTCTCCATTTGTTTAAGTTTTGATGATAACAAAACACATAGAAGCTATTTGGTACTAATAAATTGTTTAGAATGAGTTTCAGGTTAGTACCATTCATGATGGCCTTTCTTAGCTATTGCAAGGTTTGTAAGGTTTATGCAAATGGCGTAAGAGGAAGTTTTCATAGAAGAGAAGGCTCTAGCTTGGTATATCGTGGCTTAGTGACTTCATTTCTTAGTTTTTATATTTTTAGTTTGTTAAAGAATAGCGAATAGGTCTGAAGCTCAATATTCCCCACACACAAGTTTTTGCACATGATTTCTCTAAAAGATATTTTTCCTATATACAAAATATTTTTAAACATATTTTATTGCTTACAAACTCCATTTTATATATTATACCTAGTCTTGATCAAAACTACTTTGAAAACTATTAAGATCTTCAAAACCTTTTTCAAACAATCTGTTTTTGGCTTGTTGCGGTCGACCAAACGGTCGACCGGCTCTGTTTCAGGTCAGAACGGTCGACCGGCCGGTCGACCGCGCTTCTGACCGTTTGGGTGCATGCATGTGTGCAAGTTTCCCGGTTGACCGGGTGGTCTACTGGACCCCATTTCGGTCGACCGGCCTTCAGCCGACTGAAAGTTCCTTACTCTCTGTTTGTTTCGGTCGACCGGGCGGCCGACCGTGGGCTTGCAACGGCAAAATTTTTGAAAACCCGATCTACCGACCAGTCGACCAAGAGCTTGATTTCAGCCTTACGGCTAGTTTATTTAACACGTTTTTTAAACGTGAGTTTTATCTCTAAACGAGTTTAGGGGCTAGTTTTTGGTCAAAAATTTCCTAATTATTTATTATAATAGTTTATTCTTTAATCCCTACCTTTATCCTATAAATAGGGATGATTAGGGTTGAGGTAATTACAACAATCATTTGCAAAAGAATTCAAGTTTAAAGGCTTTCAAAAGAAGTTTTTGTTCTCTGTTTTTGTGCTTAATATTCTCTCTCTTTATTGAAGTTTTTAGTTCAAAATTCTCTTCAATTTCATTTTCTTTTTCACTTACAAAACTTGACCTTCAATCCTACATATTATTCTCTAGGGTTTTTGTAAGAGAAAAAGGTTTTCAAAAGAGGGTTTGTGATCTTTTGATCACCAAGATATTCTTGTACTTGTGGCTTCACTACCTCTGGATTAGAGGAGTGTGATTGAGGAGTTGGGTACTCTAGTGTCATTGTAACTCTTTGTGAAAGTTATAGTGGTTGGAAAATCCTTCTGGGTAAAGGCGGGGATGTAGAGCTGGGTGCTCGAACCTCGAAACAAATCTCTGTGTTTGTGATTGGTTTACTTCCTTCATTTACTTGCTTTATATTCATTACTATATTTACTTGCTTCATAATCATTGCTATATTGTCGATCAATACTCACACAACAAGATTGCATTGTGCATCTCAAACTCTTATCTAGAGGATCACGAGGAAGGAGTTCAGAGCCCTTCACGGGGTATTCGGCTTCTAGTCTTGTTTCGGGTGATCATTACATCATAACTTTTAAATTTGTGCATTGATTAACATTATCACCTATTCACCCCCTCTAAGTGATTTCAATTGGTATCAGAGCTAGGACTCTAGTTTTTGGCTTCACATCCTTAGAGAGATCCTAAATTTGCTAATCACTATTTGCATATTTTCATTCATACACTAGTAAAGATGGCAGGTAACATTAAGACCCCTCCCAAATTTGATGGACTTAACTTTTCTATATGGAAAGTTAGGATGACTATTTTTCTACAATCTCTAGGTAGTCTAGTTGCTAAGTCCTTGACCAAGCCCTATAGTAGACCCGAAAGTGAGGAGGACACTTGGTCCGAACTCACCTTCAAGGAATTTGATAGTAACTCTAAGGCCCAAAATGCCCTACTTTTAGCTTTGAATGAGGATGATCTAACACGGGTTATCCATTGCAAATCTGCCTATGAGATTTGACAACACTTATTGGTCACTCATGAGGGGACATCACAAGTCAAGAGAGCTAAAATAGATCTCTTGGGTTCCCAATATGAAAGTTTTAAAATTCTAGAAGATGAATCTATTGATGATATGATTACAAAGTTTACTAAGATTACTAATGGTCTTTCTTCTCTAGGTGATGATATAAGCAACGATCAAAAGGTGCGTAAAGTGATTCGTGCTCTTCCTTCGTCATGGGAAATCAAAGCAACCACCTTGAAAGAGTTGAATGACAAAGATGAGATGGAGCTTATAAGTCTTATCGGAAACCTTAAGACTCATGAGATGGAGAAGAAGGCTAGAGAAGAAGTGGTTCCTCAAAAGAAAAAGTCCATAGCTTTCAAGTCTTCCTCTACCAACTACGATGATGAAGAAGATAAAGAAGAGAATGAAGAGCTATCTCTCATTGTGAGAAACGTAAAGAGAATGTACCGCAAGAATAAGCTCAACTATAGAAAGAGATGGGAAGGGAAGGAGGGGAAAAGGATCATATGTTACAACTGTCAGAAACCCGGACACATCATGGCCGATTGTCCTGATTTCAAGAAAAAGATGACCTCCTCCTTGAAGCAAAAGAGGCCAGTTGAAAAGAAGGTATACAAAGCCACTTTGGGATTCGCAAATATGTGTTTCATGGCAAACACACCCAAGGTAACTTCTCAACCACTTGATGATAAAAATGAAATAAGTAGAGAACTGTTAGAACATGCTTTTGTTGAACTTTCAAAAAGTTTTGATGATAAAAAGATAGAATGTTCAAAATTGAAAAAGGAAATTGAGATGCTTAAAAATCAAGTTGCAATTTCTTCAAAAGAAAAGGATGAACTTTCTTCTAATCTTATTTCAACAAAAAGAGAGTTTGATGCTTATAAAGTTGCATGTAAAGCTAAATTTCTAAAAATTGATGAAAATGAATTATCCTTGTTAAAAACTAAAATCAATGATTTTGGAAATGTTTTAAAAGAATGTGCTTTTAATACTAATAAATTAGAGAAAATGTTTTAAAAGAAGCATTTGCATACTCCACATGCTAAGAATGATAAAACAACTCATGCTAAAAATTCTCATGCTCATCATGCCAATACTTCACATGACACTCATGTTAAAACTACTCATGCTCACAATTCACATTTTCGTAAGCCACATGCTCATTATGCATTTAAATATGGAAAAATTTATAGATGCACTTATTGTGGCCGGAATGGCCATTTAGCTAAATTTTGCTATGATCATGTAAATAGGACAAATAATCTTGTGTGGGTTCGAGACACTAACTCTTTAGGACCTAAGAAACTATGAGTATCGAAATCAAGTCTTAAATTATTTGATGTAGGTACACACCAAGGTTCCAAGATGTAAGGAGCGGTGGTACCTTGATAGTGGTTGTTCAAGGCATATGACATGGGAGATCAACAACTTCACAACCCTATCAAGGTACATTGAAGGTGGCACCGTCACCTTCGGAGATGACTCCAAGGGCATCATCATCGGTATAGGTAACACTAAGATTGGTGCATCTCCTTTAATAGAAAATGTTGTTCTTGTTGATGGACTTAAACATAACTTGCTTAGTATAAGTCAATTATGTCATCGTGGTCTAAAAGTTGTGTTTGATGAATCTTATTGCAAAATTTTTTATTGTAAAACCAATGATCGTATTCTCACCAGATTTCGTGAAAATAATGTCTATTTTATTGATATGCTTAATTTGGATTATTCTACTAAATGGTTGAATGCTTTTGATGAGATTTTATGGCTTTGGCATAGAAGATTAGGACATGCATCTTTTGATCACCTTGCTAGAATTAATTCTAAGGAATTGGTGAAGGGTATTCCTTATTTGAAGTTTGAAAAAGACCACATTTGTGGTGCGTGCCAACTTGGGAAACAAATCAAGTCTTCTTTCAAACCAATCAAGGATATCATGTCAACTAGGCCATTAGAATTGATTCACATGGATCTTTTTGGACCAACTAAAACTAAAAGCTTAAATGGAAGTAAATATATATTTGTTTTAGTTGATGATTTTTCTCGTTTCACTTGGGTTTTCTTTATGGAACACAAAGATCAAACTTTTTCACATTTTAAGATTTTTCGAAAAAGAGTTGAAAAAGAAAAAGGATTTTTGATTTTAAGAATAAGAAGTGATAGAGGTGGTGAGTTTGTTAACCAACTCTTCATGACTTATTATGATGAAAAGGAAATTAAGCATGAAATGTCATGTCCTAGAACTCCACAACAAAATGGAGTAGTTGAAAGGAAGAATAGAACTCTTCAAGAAATGGCTAGACTATGATTAGTGAATATGGGCTCCCTCAATATTTATGGGCCGAGGCCGTAAACACCGCGTGCTACTGATTGGTAGTGAAAAATGCATAATTGTCATCATATTTACCATCACATTTTCATATTTATTCATATAATTCTGCACATTTACTAATATTTTGTTATTTAATGTGTGCATGCCTTGAGTGTTGAATTAAATAAAGAAATAAAGCTTAATGAAGCCCAAAAGCCCATATCCAAGCCCAAGTACAAGCCCAGGTGCAAAAATGCAAATACACATGGGCTAAAGTTGCAAATATCAAAGATGAGGGAAGGATAGACTTCTATCTAACCCTAAATACTTGCAGATGAGAATAAAAGCTAAAGATAAGAGTGCAAAAATAAGGAAATTCGTGGATAAAGATATTGGGAGATTTGAAATCTAGATAACTTGATTTCTAAGTTATATCCAAATCCCACGATATAAAGCCAGGATCAAACTTCCAGAAGTAAACGACCAGATGGACGGACCAGGAGAAGCCACGCGACAAAGCACGTGGCCAGATTCCACCAAAATGCCGCAATTCCACGGCAAAAGCCGCAATTCCACGGCATTTCTGATTAGTCTGCCTACCAGATTTCGTAGCAAAGTTTATCCAGGACTCTATCACATTCTGCACCTATAAATATCCCTGCAGGCGCAGCAGAGAATCCATCCAGAGACGTATTAGGGTTTTCTTTTAGCCATTTTCTTTAAATTTCTGCAAGATTGTAACTTTCATTTCATGTACGTTGTGGAGAAGAAGGAGCTTTGTAATTGGAGGATTATTCTGCAATAAAGGTTACCTTTTTTCCCATTTAATTTTCTGTATTTAGTTTTATTTTATTTCTGTGATCTCTCTGGTTTGGTTTCTAATCATCGATCTTCTGATTTGTTTTCTTTCTTTCTTTCTCTAATCTCTCTTATTAAACAATGAAAAAAATATATAAATTGAAAAGATAAAAAAATGATGATGAACTAATTCTCTCTAGTGGTTTGCTGAAATTCTTAAAGCAACCCTAGAGCAGTTAAGCCTTGATCAGATTGATGACCATCTATAGAAACCCTAGGTTTAATAACAACTTTTCTTGAAGATTAAACAAGATAACTAAGATTCTTAATCTAGGTTGCATATTAAAAAGACTTTTCATGACTTCAAACTTAAGAACTAGGACAGCATAAATTTAAGATTCATCTTCTATTAAGCTGTACCTAGATGTTAGGATGAACTATAGTTTGGCTTTTAAATAATGTAACTTTGTCAGAATCTGGTATTGATTTTTCTTACTTGAATTATTCTTAATAACCTAGGGTGAATTACATACATCTCAAGATGAAGATCAATCTCCTTAATTTGCAATAGGGTTGTGGTAGAAAATCAGCAAAACCACGTCTTTCATATCATATATTCTCAAATCTAATCTCTTTTCTCCTATTTTTGAAGATACAGAGGAATTGAGTCGAAAAGCTTGCATCGCATCCCTCCCTGAGGATCACGACCCGCATAGCCTTGCTACAGCGGATTCGAATTGAACACTTGCACACCTTTAATTCTTAATCTAATATTTCATATTTTGTGTGCAGGTAAAAGTTCAATCAAAATTTTGGCGCCGTTGCCGGGGAAGGAACGGGACGATTTCCTCAATCTAATTATTTTTTATTCTTTCTGTTTGCAGATACAGAGAACAGGAAAACAAAGCAGCAGAAAGGACACATAGCAACTCTGTGCCCCTGCCCTCGAAGGCAGAGCATCAGAGCCTACTCCTTTGCCGCGGTTCCGCGGCAAGAGTAGTTCACTACTCATCAAATTTTCTGCAGGTTGCTCTGCATTGCAAATATTGCTTACTGCTGTGATTAAATTTCTCTGTGATCACTCTGCAACTGCTAATTAATAACATTAACCCATTTGTTGATAATAAAAAAAAAGATTAGACTCTTGCATTTAGGGCACGTGTCTATTTTAATTTTTTAATTCTGTTGAAGAGTGCTGGCGACAAGGTACGTCTGCATTGCATATAGATTAGGAAACACTCTTGGCTGTTTACTACTTTTTGAGTGATTACTTTTCTACTGCTTTACACGTACACAAAAATATCTTAAGGGCATAACCCATAAACAAGATAAGGTGGGGATTTCATCACCCTTTCTTGGCCCACAAATCATATCCGCCACACTCACAACCCTAACCTTAAGTAAAATTTGACTAGACGTTGGCCCTAGGTTAACTCGGACTCAATAGGAGATTGACCTAAGGAGGAAAATTGTTCGAAATTAACTCTTGTCAAATCGGTGTCTAGGCAGGGGATTGAGGGCCGAAAGCCCGAAGAACGGTGGTTATTTAATTAAGGAACGTCTCTGACGAAAAACCTCCCACCAGTCATGCCACCTGCCTGGCCGATTAGCATGTGGTTAACGTCGACAATAGACCTCCTAAGGACAGTATAAAGTTAGGAGTCGTCTAGGTCAAGGCTTACCCTAGATTAGGATTTTTGATTTTTTTTATTTGATTGATTGGGTGAACTTGTTTGCTGATTGTGCATGTCCGCTTGGTCGAAAGACCCTCTTACATCCTGGCTAACTAGAACTAGTTCACCACCCGAGCAAAAGCCCGACTCACACATGGCACAACCAATATCACTCCAAGATAGGTTCTATCCTATTAGGACCTCTCTTCCTTCTTGCATCAAGCTTAACGATGAAGGTGTTGACCCATTTGAGCTTAAGCCACAATACATCAACACCCTTCCGAAATTTCATGGACTTGACTCCGAGGATGCATACTTCTTCATAAGGGAATTTGAGGAAGTATGTCTCATGATGAATATTCCTAAGTTAGGAAAAGATGACATCAAACTTAGGTTTGTCCCCTTTGCTTTGAAGGATTTAGCAAAGAAATGGCTCTACAGTCTAGAGGCCGGTTCAATATCTTCGTGGGATAATTTTGTTAAGGCATTCTTTAAAAAATTTTATCCCGTCCACAAGACTGCACTGATTAAGAAGAACATCTTACAGTTTAAGCAAACAGCCAATGAACCTTTTTGGAAGTATTTCGAACATTTTAAGGACCTCCTTGCCCAATGCCCTCACCATGGGATAGAGAAATGGCGACTTTGCCAAGTTCTATATGATGGATTAGAATATCAAACTAAAACGCTGTTAGAATCCATGTGCCAAAGAGGATTTCTGAAAAAGGACGAAACTGAAGGATGGTTATTATATGAAGAATTAGCTGATAATACCATCCAATAGGAACCAACTCCGGAAAAATTTAGGACTAATGACCCTACTTCTTCTAAAGGAGGTATCCATTCCATTGAGACCAACATAGCAACCGATGCTAAGTTAGTTGCTGTAATGCGAAGACTAGAGGCTCTTGAAACTAAAGAACCAGTCTCTGTGAACCAAGTCAGCCCAACATCTTCGGTGGGCTGTACTTATTGTCAAGATATGAACCATGTGTTCGAGGAATGTCCTGTCTTCATCGCGCATCAAAGCTTGCCCGAACATATGAGTGCGGCCTTCACAAGGCCCGCCAACAATTCACCCGCCAACAATCCATATTCGCCCACCTACAATCCCGGTTGGAGAAACCATCCCAATTTGTCATGGGGCCAAAGTAACAATGATCAAACTAGGCCCAAATTCTCCAACAATTTCCAAAATCCGCCCTATCAAAATCCTCCACCCTCTTTCCAATATTCACAAATGGAATCAAGGCTCTCCAATATGGAAAGAAAGGTGGACACTCTCGTTAAAAGCAAATTGATAGATCTAGGTTAAAAATAATTAGGGCTTGATCTATGAAACAAAAGAAACAAGGATCTTGACAATAGATTGAAGAACACTAGACTAGAGATCAGGATAGACAAGAAAAATCAGATTTTTACCTGAAAAGGAGATCAAGAACCCTAGATCTTGAAATTCCTTCAAATTGGACGGAGAAAAGGCCTGGAGATGAAGATCCAAGGCAAAATAGAGAGAATAAAACTTGGATTTTGAGTGGATTTGAGTGGGGTGAGAAAAAGAATTTTTGAGAGAGAGGAGGAAGAGGGATCGGTTGAAAAGTGAGAGAGAGAGAGAGAGAGAAAAGGGCTTTAAATAAGGAGATATAGGGCAGAATCTCGACGCACGGTGGACCGGTCCGGTCGACCCAAAAATCCCGAGAGCTCTGACAGACAGAGCGGTCGACCGTACGGGTCGGCCGAATTTCCCCGAGAGCTCTGACAGATCACGCGGTCGACCGTACGGGTCGGCCGGTAGAAAAGAATAAGAAGGTATTCTTCCAGGCAAAGCCGGTCGACCGGAACTTAGAGCCGGTCGGCCGGTCTTGCCTAAAAAAATGTCAAACAGCAAAGACAAAAAAAATTTTGAAAGAAATTTTTAACAAATAACAAGCAGGATATATTAACATACCAAATTATAATAACAAGTTTTAAATCTTCATAAATTATAACATCAACAGAATTCACACAATATATTTTAATTTTTAATTTTTATACAAAAACAAAGGTTTTAGAGATGTTGAAGTCGAATACCCGGTGAAGGGTTCTGAACTTCATCCTCGTGTTTCCTCTTGAATGAGTTGAGGTGCGCAATTGCCATCTCTAATGTATTTGTTTTAAATATGAATTTTAAAATATTTTATTTTTAGTTTTGACAAAAATGTGTATATAGGTATATGATCAAAACTAAGCATGTGGACATAAAATATGTGACATAAATACAAGATATCAAAATTAAAACAAGGCATATATACAATCATGATAGAAAGGTAGCTTTACCTAACATATGTCAATGAGGCACAAAATTAAACTATCAATCCTATGCATTTGTATATATAACCAAAAATTAAAACCTTTTAAATGGAGAAGTTACCAAACGCGGGCAATCTCCAAAGTAGGTGCCTCCATGATAGTGATGCAAGCGTGATGTGATCTTTGAGCTTTGATGCATCCACCACCCGGGCACCGCCTCCCCCTAAGTTTTGGAGGTTGACGATCCACCTATATCATTTAAGTTTGGTGAGTCTTTTGGTACCCAAATCTTTTTGGGTTCTATTGGATTAGTACCGGGGCGAACCCAAACATGTTTATTTTTCATATTATGTTTAGCAAAACAAAATTTTTCTAGATGGCCTTTGCGGCCACAATGCGTGCAAACATAAATCCTACCACTACCATACATATGAGCATGCTTGTGAGTGTGTGCATGTTTCCGTGCATGTGCATGGTGAGTGTGTTTCCCTTGGGTTACTCCTTTGGGAAACCTAGATGCAAATTTATTTAAATCAAAGGCACATTTTTTGAGTGTTGAATCTAAAACTTCAACTCGTTTTTACATTTCAACAAAATCATTTTTATTACATGAAGAAGTTTTTCCTTTACAAGCTATTTTATAATTTTCAAAATCAATTTTTAATTTCTTGAAAGCAATAGACATATCATTTTTCTCTTTTTCAATAACATTAATTTTATCTTTCAAAACATCATTTTCTCTTTTTAGTTTCTTATTATGAGATTGCAAAATCTCATATCTATGTTGGAGTTCTTCAAAGAAATGTGCTAATTCATCCATAGTTAAATCATCATCATCTATGGAGTTTTCGAGTGTTACCTTAGATGCATCGTCTCCATGTGCCATGAAGCACATGTGTGCGGCGTCGTTCTCCTCTTCGGATTCCGACTCCGTGTCGTCCCACGTTGCCACCATAGCCTTCTTCTTCTTTGGAACATTCTTGGAGGTGGTAGCTTGGAGTGCGGGGCAATCGGCAATAAGATGTCCGATCTTCTTGCAATGGAAGCAAGGATTGGGTTCTTCTCTTTTCTTTTCGTTTCTTCCTTGAGGTTTCCTCTCCGGAAGTTGCTTTGCCTCCCCTTCTTGTAGAACATCTTGCCCACCTTCCGGATGAGCATGGCAAAGTCCTCATCGCAATCTTTCGATGAGTCTTCCTCGTCATGGATGGTTGAAGTGACTTTGAAGGCGAGTGCTTTCTTCTTTGGTGCCTCCCTTTCTTCTCTTACTTTCATCTCCATCTCATGCGTCTTGAGATTTCCGATGAAGCCGGAGAAGTCCATCTCCTCCCTATCGTTTAGCTCTTTGAGGGTGGTTGCCTTTACTTCCCATGCTTTGGGAAGAGCTCTAATGGCCTTCCTAATCTTTTGGTCATTATCAATAGCGTCACCTAAAGAAGATAAGGCATTAGTAATCTTGGTGAAACGTGTGAGCATGTCATCAATGCTCTCATTATCAAACATATAAAAATTCTCATATTGAGAACGCAACAAGTCAATCTTAGATCTTTTGACTTGTGACGTACCCTCATGAGTCACAATTAAAATATTCCAAACTTCAAATGCGGATTTCCAATTTATGATGCGAGATAGGTCATCCTCATTTAAGGCTTGGGTCAAGGCATATTGGGCTCTAGCATTTGCCTCATAGTCCTTGGAGGTGTCCTCGGACCATGAACTCTCATCGGTGAGAGGTTCTATGAATTCCTTTGTAATAGCCCTAGCAACCTTAACTCCTAGAGATTTAAGGAATAGGTTCATCTTGACCTTCCAAATGGGGAAGTTCAAGCCATCAAATTTTGGTAGGGACTTGATGCTAGAAAAATCAAGTGATGCCATGGATAAAGAGTATGATGCACAATAAATGAAGAATGCAACAAATAATATAGCCAAATACAAGGATCTCCCTAAGGTGGTTATGAAAATCACCTAGAGGGGGGGTGAATAGGTGATTATGCTAATCTAAGGCCAATTTAAAAATTATGAAGCAAATGCAATGAGATGAATGAATGAATATGGCAATAGCAATCAAAAACACTAAGTAATAGCAATGGAAAGTAAACCAATCGCAAACACAAAGATATGTTATCGAGGTTCGAGCACCCAGCTCTACTCCCCGCCTTCCCCAGAAGGATTCTAGCTACTTTCACTATCACAAAGATCAATTACAAATGGAGTACCCAACTCCTACAATTTCAGCACAATACAATTTCTAAGTAATCAAAAGATCACAAACTCTCTCTTTCAAATATCTCTTCCCTTACAAAGGTCCTTAGAGAATATTGAGAAGGAATGAAGCTCTTGTGTAAGTGAAGAAAGAAAATCAAATTCAGAGAGTATATCAAGAACACTTCTGAAAATGAATGAGAAATATCAGCACAAAAACAAGAAACAAGCTCTTTTGAAATATCCCAAACTTTTGAATTTTCTCTTGAATAATTGTTGTAAAGAAACTCTCCCCAAACACCCCTATTTATAGGAGAGGGCTAGGGTTTAGGGTTAGGAATTAATTACTGAAGATTAGGAAGTAATTAGTTCCAAATATACCCTCCAACGGATATTTAATTTCAAAAATCAAGTTAAAACAGATTAAAAATATGCCCGTTTTACTGTTCAACGGCCATATCGGTCGACTGGCCCGGTCGACCGATAGTTCAAAAATTTGACCGTTATGAACTATCGGTCGACTGGTACAGTCGACTGCTCCTGACTGAGACTCAAAACATGTACCGGTCGACTATCGGTAGATAGCCGGTCGACCGAAAAGATAAAAAGATAAACTATCGGTCGAAGGCCGGTAGACCACCGGTCGACTGGTAAGATACAGAGAGCAAACTAAAAACTTCGGTCGACTACCGGTAGCCTACCGGTCGACCGACAGACGTGCACACGGATACGTGCACTCTGCCAGATCTTCGGTCGACTGGTGGTATATTGCCGGTCGAACGGCTCAGGTCAAAAATTGAAATAGAAAGGGAATTTTGAGAGGAAAAATATTTTGATCAAAACTATTTTGAACAGGAAATCAGTATACAACATAAAAACAGATTTGTAGAAGGAAGAATTAGTGTTAAAGTATTTTTGTATATTTTATGAGGAATAAACTTGGAAATAGCATACGCGTGAAAACGTGTGTGTTTGAGCTTCAAACCTACTCTCTATTCTTTAACATGCTATAAAGCTATAAAACAAAACCTAAGGACCTCTGAAGCAATCTTTGAGCCATCCAATGCCTTGCAAGTGCCTTCTCTTCTATGATCCTTCCTTGATGTCCAATTTGCCTTCATTGCTATATGGAACTTAGAAGTTTTTGCAAAAGCGAAGCGAATGAGCTCTAAACATGGTACAAAACCTGAAATGCATCTTGATCAAATCATTAGTACCAAATAGCACTTATTTGGTTTGTTATCATCAAAACACAAAACAATGGAGAGTGTAACCTCTTGGGCCAACAATCTCCCCCTTTTTGATGATGACAAAACAAATAGGCTATTTACAAAATATGGGGAGGAGAAAACTCCCCCTCAAATTATGCTATATTTAAACATTATAAATATGCTCTAGATACCAATAATTGAAATGATAAAAAGAAATGATGCACCAATTATTGAAATCAACAATACAATACAAATGAAACTTTAAAGCTTGTACTTGATACCAAAAAAAAAAAAAAACACCAAAAATCAAAAATGAACTTATTTAAACTTAAATCATAGAGATTCAAAAAACACATAAAAACTCATAAAACTCATAAATTCATATGGAACCAAGACCAAATGAACTTATTTTTGTACATGTAACTTATTCTCCCCTTTTTGTCATACATCAAAAAGGGTTATGAAAAACATGTTTAATCAATAATACACATATTTAATTCTCCACAAATAAACGAAAATCTAGCAAAATCAAGTGGTTTTGTAAAAATATCGGCTAGTTGAAAATCGGTGGAAACATAATCAATATCAATATCACCTTTCTCAAAATGATCTCTAAGAAAGTGATATCTAATCTCAATGTGCTTGGTCTTACTATGTTGATTTGCATTTTTAGTTAAATGAATAGTACTAGTATTATCACAAAATATTTTAATATTTTTATAATGCAAATCATAATCAAGGAGAGTATGTTTCATCCAAAGGACTTGTGCACAACAAGCCCCCGCGGCAACATACTCCGCCTCGGCGGTTGATAGAGCTACGGAATTTTGCTTCCTAGAGGACCATGAAACAAGACAATTACCGAGAAATTGACATGTCCCACTAGTACTCTTTCTATCTACTCTACAACCCGCATAGTCGGCGTCCGAATAACTAATCATAGAAAAATCTATAGTTTTCGGATACCAAAGACCTAATCCAATCGTTCCCTTAACATATCGAATAATGCGTTTTACGGCAATTAAATGAGATTCTTTGGGACACGATTGAAATCTAGCACAAAGACACACACTAAACATGATATCCGGCCTACTTGTCGTTAAATATAAAAGACTACCTATCATGCTTCTAAACAATTTAATATCAACATTTTTACCTTGTTCGTCCTTATCAAGCTTGGTTGTAGTTGTCATGGGAGTGTTGCAAGTTTTAGCGTCTTCAAGTCCAAACCTCTTCACGAGTTCCTTTGCATATTTGGCTTGGCTAATGAAGTTCCCATCTTGCAATTGCTTGACTTGGAGTCCAAGGAAGAAGTTGAGTTCACCCATGGAGGACATTTCAAATTCTTGTTGCATTACCTTTTCAAAATCCTTGCATAAAACTTCATTAGTAGAACCGAAAATTATATCATCAACATAAATTTGGACAATCAAAATATCATTATCAACATGCTTAGTGAATAGAGTAGTGTCTACTTTGCCTTTAATAAAATTGTTTGAAATTAGAAAACTTGAAAGCCTTTCATACCAAGCTCTTGGAGCTTGTTTCAAACCATACAAAGCCTTATCGAGTTTGAAAACAAAATCGGGATGAACATGATCAACAAAACCGGGAGGTTGAGCAACAAAAACTTCTTCATTAAGAAATCCATTTAAAAATGCACTTTTTACATCCATTTGAAAAAGTTTGAAATTTTTAAAAGATGCATAAGCTAGTGTTATCCGTATGGCTTCAAGCCGTGCTACGGGTGCAAAGGATTCCTCAAAGTCGATTCCCTCAACTTGAGTGTAACCTTGGGCCACTAACCTATCTTTATTCCTAATGACATTTCCGGACTCATCCAACTTATTCCTAAAGATCCACTTAGTACCAATTATTGGTCTATCGTGGGGCTTAGGAACAAGGTGCCAAACTTGGTTGCGCTCAAATTGATTGAGTTCCTCTTGCATGGCAAGCAACCAATATGGGTCCGTCTCGGCTTCGAGAATGCCTTTGGGTTCAAAATGAGAAATGAAAGCAAAGTTACCACATAGGTCATGGAGTTTGGAGCGCGTTGTGACTCCTTTGGAAGCATCACCCAAGATGAGCTCCTTTGGATGATTTGTAGCATATCTCCAAGCTTTGGGAAGCGGTTGAACGCTTTCCTCATTATCCTTTTGAACTTCACCTAAAGGTTCAAACTCTACAACATTCTCAACACACACATTAGATTCTTCAAACTTAACATGCATGGTTTCTTCAATAGTAAGTGAAGATCTAATGAAAACTCTATATGCTTTGCTAGTAGAGGAATATCCTACAAAGATAGCCTCATAAGCTTTAGCATCAAATTTACCCAAATTCTCTTTAGTGTTCAAAACAAAACATTTGCATCCAAAAACTTTGAAATGGGAAACATTTGGTTTTCTAAAATGATACATTTCAAAAGAAGTTTTCGAAGAATTTTTGCATAAATAAATACGATTCGATATATAGCATGCGGTGTTTACGGCCTCGGCCCATAAATATTGAGGGAGGTCGTATTCACTTATCATTGTCCTAGCCATCTCTTGAAGTGTTCTATTTTTCCTTTCTACAACTCCATTTTGTTGTGGAGTCCTAGGACAAGACATTTCATGCTTAATTTCCTTTTCATCACAATAAGTCATGAAGAGTTGGTTAACAAACTCACCACCTCTATCACTCCTTATTCTCAAAATCGGAAAACCTTTTTCTTTTTCAACTCTTTTTCTAAAAATCTTAAAGTGAGAAAAAGTTTGATCTTTATTTTGCAAAAAGAAAACCCAAGTAAATCGAGAGAAATCATCAACTAAAACAAATGCAAATCTACTTCCATTTAAGCTTTTAGTTTTAGTTGGTCCAAATAAATCCATATGAATTAATTCTAGAGGTCTAGTTGACATGATATCCTTGATTGGTTTAAAGGAAGACTTGGTTTGTTTCCCAAGTTGGCACGCACTACAAATGCGGTCTTTCTCAAAACTCAAGCAAGGAATACCCTTCACCAATTCCTTTGAATTAATTCTAAAAAGATGTTCAAAAGAAGCATGTCCTAATCTTCTATGCCAAAGCCATGAATTTTCATCAAAAGCATTTAAACACTTAGTAGAACACTCTACATTAAGCATGTCAATTATATAAACATTGTCATCACGAAAACCGGTCAAATACAATCATTTGATTTAATATCAAAAATCTTGCAAGAAGTATCATCAAAAACAACTTTAAGACCACGATCACAAAATTGACTAATACTAAGTAAATTATGCTTCAAACCATCAACTAAAACAACATTCTCTATTATAGGAGATGTACCAATTTGGATATTACCGATACCAATTATCTTGCCTTTGGAATCATCCCCGAAGGTGACGGAGCCACCTTCCATGTACCTTGATAGGGTTGTGAAGTTGTTGATATCCCATGTCATGTGCCTCGAACAACCACTATCAAGGTACCACCGCTCCCTACGTCTTGGAGCCTTGGTGTGTACCTACATCAAACATTTTAGGACTTGATTTTGGTACCCACATTTTCTTGGGTCCATGAGGGTTAGAATCATTAACCCAAACAAGATTATTTGAGTTATGCAATTTATCATAACAAAATTTTGCTAAATGTCCATTTTTGCCACAATATGTGCATCTATACACTCTACCATATTTAAATGCATAATGAGTGTGTGTTTTGTGAGCATTGGCATTGTGAGCATGAAAAGATTTAGCATGAGAAGCATTAGAAGTATGAGCATGTGGAATCTTATCATGAGAAACTTTAGCATGAGATGTATGCTTTTTGGAAAATTTTTCTTCAAGTTTCTTTGTATTAAAAGCACAATCTTTTAAAACTTTTTCAAAATCACTCATTTTAGTTTTAAAAGAAGAAATTTCATTATTATCAACAATAGGGGTTTTACCCTTACAAGAAATCTTATAAGAATGAAATTCATTTTGAATGGAAATAAGATTAGAAGAAAGATCCTCTTTTTCTTGTGAAATCAAAGCAAGTTGAGATTTAAGAAAAGCAACTTCCTTTTGTAGTTTAAAACACTCCATTTTCTTGTTATCATAAGTTTCGGAAAGTTCTACAAAAGCATGCACTAGAACTTCCTTACTTAAATCATCATCATTATCATCTATAGATTCAAGAGTTTGAGGGGTTACCTTGGGTGTGTTTGCCATGAAACACATGTTTGCGGTGTCCGCCTTTTCTTCATCTTCGGACTCGCTTTCCGAATCCCAAGTGGCCTTGTAAGCCTTCTTTTCGTCTTGCTTTCTTGGCTTGAAGGAGGAAGTCATTTTCTTCTTGAATTCCGGGCAATCGGCCATGATGTGTCCGGGCTTGCGGCAATTGTAGCAAATGATCTTTCGCTCCTCTTTACCTTCAAACTTTCTCCGGAAATTTTGCTTGTTCTTCCGGTACATCCTCTTGATGTTGCGCACGAGGGAGCTCCTCATCTTCTTCTTCATCTTCATCTTCGTCTTCAATGGTGGAGGAAGAAGACTTGAAAGCGATAGACTTCTTCTTTGTTGGAGCCGCCTCTTCTCTTGCTTTCTTCTCCATCTCATAGGTTTTGAGGTTCCCTATGAGACTTATGATGTCCATCTCGTCTTTGTCGTTCAATTCCTTCAAGGTAGTAGACTTGATCTCCCAAGATGGAGGAAGAGCCCGTATCACCTTGCGTACCTTTTGGTCGTTGGAGATGATGTCACCTAATGAAGAAAGACCATTAGTGATTTTTGTGAAACGAGTAATCATGCAATCAATTGTTTCATCATCTAGCATCTTAAATGATTCATATTGAGACCGCAAGAGATCTACTTTGGCTCTCTTGACTTGTGAGGTCCCTTCATGCGTGACCAATAAGTGTTGCCACATCTCATAGGCGGATTGGCAATGAATAACACGTGTAAGGTCATCCTCATTCAAGGCGGTAAGAAGGGAGTTTTGGGCTTTTGAGTTAGCCTCATACATCTTAAAGTCAAGGTCGGTCCAAGTGCCCTCATCACCATCGGGTGCCTCATAGGGTTTGGTTAAGGATTTGGCAACTAAGCTACCTAGTGATTGCAAAATATAGTCATCCTAACCTTCCAAATAGGGAAATTAAGGCCATCAAATTTAGGTGGAGATTTAATGTTGTCGGCCATGTTTACTAGTGTGTGTATGGATGAATGAAAATGTTGATTAGCAATATTTTAGGATCTCTCTAAGGATGTTAAGCCAAACCTAGAGTCCAAGCTCTGATACCAATTGAAAATCACCTAGAGGGGGGTGAATAGGTGATTATGCTAATCTAAGGCCAATTTAAAAATTATGAAGCAAATGCAATGAGATGAATGAATGAATATGGCAATAGCAATCAAAAACACTAAGTAATAGCAATGGAAAGTAAACCAATCGCAAACACAAAGATATGTTATCGAGGTTCGAGCACCCAGCTCTACTCCCCGCCTTCCCCAGAAGGATTCTAGCTACTTTCACTATCACAAAGATCAATTACAAATGGAGTACCCAACTCCTACAATTTCAGCACAATACAATTTCTAAGTAATCAAAAGATCACAAACTCTCTCTTTCAAATATCTCTTCCCTTACAAAGGTCCTTAGAGAATATTGAGAAGGAATGAAGCTCTTGTGTAAGTGAAGAAAGAAAATCAAATTCAGAGAGTATATCAAGAACACTTCTGAAAATGAATGAGAAATATCAGCACAAAAACAAGAAACAAGCTCTTTTGAAATATCCCAAACTTTTGAATTTTCTCTTGAATAATTGTTGTAAAGAAACTCTCCCCAAACACCCCTATTTATAGGAGAGGGCTAGGGTTTAGGGTTAGGAATTAATTACTGAAGATTAGGAAGTAATTAGTTCCAAATATACCCTCCAACGGATATTTAATTTCAAAAATCAAGTTAAAACAGGTTAAAAATATGCCCGTTTTACTGTTCAACGGCCATATCGGTCGACTGGCCCGGTCGACCGATAGTTCAAAAATTTGACCGTTATGAACTATCGGTCGACTGGTACAGTCGACTGCTCCTGACTGAGACTCAAAACATGTACCGGTCGACTATCGGTAGATAGCCGGTCGACCGAAAAGATAAAAAGATAAACTATCGGTCGAAGGCCGGTAGACCACCGGTCGACTGGTAAGATACAGAGAGCAAACTAAAAACTTCGGTCGACTACCGGTAGCCTACCGGTCGACCGACAGACGTGCACACGGATACGTGCACTCTGCCAGATCTTCGGTCGACTGGTGGTATATTGCCGGTCGACCGGCTCAGGTCAAAAATTGAAATAGAAAGGGAATTTTGAGAGGAAAAATATTTTGATCAAAACTATTTTGAACAGGAAATCAGTATACAACATAAAAACAGATTTGTAGAAGGAAGAATTAGTGTTAAAGTATTTTTGTATATTTTATGAGGAATAAACTTGGAAATAGCATACGCGTGAAAACGTGTGTGTTTGAGCTTCAAACCTACTCTCTATTCTTTAACATGCTATAAAGCTATAAAACAAAACCTAAGGACCTCTGAAGCAATCTTTGAGCCATCCAATGCCTTGCAAGTGCCTTCTCTTCTATGATCCTTCCTTGATGTCCAATTTGCCTTCATTGCTATATGGAACTTAGAAGTTTTTGCAAAAGCGAAGCGAATGAGCTCTAAACATGGTACAAAACCTGAAATGCATCTTGATCAAATCATTAGTACCAAATAGCACTTATTTGGTTTGTTATCATCAAAACACAAAACAATGGAGAGTGTAACCTCTTGGGCCAACAGGTTAAACCAAATAGTAGGGTTAGGCTCTGATACCAATTGAAATCACCTAGAGGGGGGGTGAATAGGTGATGGCTATATGAAATATGGCAATTTTGCGGAATTAAAAATCTACTTAACAAATAGCTCAAATAAAAAGACTTGCAATATAAAAGACAACAAATAGTGCAAGAATTAAAGGGAGTTTGAGTTTAGAGAAATTTCAGCAAACGCAAACACGAGAATATGTTTCCGAGGTTCGAGCCACGCTCTACGTCCCCGCCTTCACACTTGAAGGATTTCCACTATTGTTGATCCCACTGGATCTCCAATACAAGGACACACTTGTCCTATCTCTCGTGATGCCGCAACACCACCCGGAGCACACTAGCTCGCTTGAGGCCGATGCCTCTACAACTTCGCTCAAGAAGAAAGATGATCACACTTGATCACAAAATCGCTCACTTAGCACAATCCTATAACCAATATGTAGAAGTAGAACTTGGGATTGTGAAGTGCAAAAGTCTAGAGTGAAGTAGAGGAAATGGCTTCAAGTGGGTGTTTAGAAATTTTTGGCTTTGGAAATCTTTTCTAAAATGAAAAACTTGTAAATCTTGTAAAAATATCTCTTCTAATAATTTGTAAAAGATGTCTTATCATGTTGAAATGACCACCTATTTATAGGAGATGAAAAACAGGGTAAGACAGCTAGAGAAATTCATTGGGGTGAGATCCCAACAAAATCTGTTAGAAAATATAGCTGTTGGAGTCTGTCAGACTTTTCTTACAGCTGCCGGTCGACCCGGCGGTCGACCGTCAACGGTCATATTTTTGACCGTTGGGGGAAGTCGGTCGACCGCGGGGTCGACCGAAGCAAACAGAGAGCACTGACAAGTGCCAGGTCGACCCGAGCGGTCGGCCGACGTGCACACATGCACAGTTGTGCACGTCGGTCGACCCGAGCGGTCGACCGGCCTCTGTCAGATCTGTTAAAATAGATCCTGCAGAAACCAAGGAAAGGGTTTTGGGTTTGATCTATTAGATTGAGTTTTTGGACTTTATAAAAACTAAGAGTATGATCACATTCAATACTCAAACATGTTAGATCACTTTGATAAAAATCCTTTTTAATACAAAACTTTGTTTTTCTAAAAAATGTTTTTCCAAAACTTCTAAAAACTGTTTTTCAAAACATGTTGTTTCTAAAAACTAATTTCTAACTTAGTTTTTAAAAAATAAAAATTCTTTTTAAGTCATGAAGCAAACTATGTGTGTGTGAGTCACAATCCCAAATAATCTACCTCTATCATCTAGGTTTTGACAAAATGTCTAAAAAGAAAAGTAAAATACAAATCTTGGTCTTTTCTTTAATGTCTTGATCCCGAAGCTTTCTACCGTGCTTGGCTTGGGAATGCAAATCTTTAGCGGCGTCCAAACTTGTGAGTCTTGATAGTGGAGCCGTCAAATCAACCTGTTTTAACCTGAAATTCTTTTAACAAAATTGTTAAATACATAACTAAATATGTTTTGTTATCATCAAAATATCCAACAAGATATCGGGCTAATGGCCTTTGGGCCAACACTCCTTACACAATTTGTTCTACTTCGTGTTGACATATTCATGTCGATAGCCTAATCACTCTTGATAGAATATCCATGCTTAATAATTGAATGAGTTGATTGACTATCTCCATGTGTATGTGTTAGTTTTTGGCAAAATAATTTAAATTATTTAGATTTTTTTAATGTATCATGTTGTATATATTGAATGCTTATAACTTAGACTCTAACTATATTATCCTTGCTAAATGCCTATGAGTAAGTTAAGTGAATCACATATGCTTGTATTTTAATAAAAACAAAATGATATGTTTTTTGAAAATTTTCATATAGGTATTTAATTCATTTATTAAGCATACAAATAAGAAAGCAATGATGCCTCAACTTTCAGCTAAAGAAATCATGAGGAGAAGTTCAGATCCCGTAAAGGAAATATGGCTACATTTTTATTTAAATTTGTTTAATTGTGATTTAAATAATTTATGTGAATTTTCCATAATTTTTAATGTATTTTATGACATTTTTTTGAAAAATATACATATACAAAAAATTTGTGTGATTTTTTTACTATAACATGTCTAAAATGATTTTATCTCTTTAATAGAATTTTATATATTTATTTAAATATTTTTGGGTTGACAAAACCATTTTTAAATTTAAAGTTTTGAATTTGGGGCTATCTAGTCGACCGAGCTGGGGAGTGTCTTTGAACTCTCATCCCGGTCGACCGCACGTTTGACTGACTGAGAGCAAAACTCTCAGTCAATCGCATAGTCGATTGACGGAGAGCAACAAAACTCTATGATTTTGTTGGTCAACAGCCTGGTCGATTGTAGTAGACTGTAAATCTTGCCGAATACTTAGGTCAGTCGACCGCCTGGTTGATCGATAGTCAGCTATAAATGCTATTTATTGCTTTCTAAATCCTAGATATCGTTTCACCCCTCTCTTCAACCTCTTCCGGCTCCCCTCTCCAAACCCACTCCCTTCCACTTCCAAATTCTCTCTATTCTTACCAAATCCACTCAAGAATTTCTGGAGATCTTTTGAATACATCATCTACTCTTGATTAGAGAAGATTCTATTGATTTTCCATTGGATAATTTCTTTCCATCATTTCTTAGTTTATATTTCAATTTCCTTGATCTAATTTGTTCTATTTCCTGTTTAATTTTCTACAAATTTTCCTTCTTAATCCTTGTTTCTATCTACCTATTTTTGGTTCAACATGTCTTCAAAATGTCAAAGGACTGAAAAGTCTGAAAAATCAAAGAAATCTGAATCTTCATAATTTAGACCCAAATCTTCCTACCCCCAGTTTGTATAATGTAGGATATATACACTCTATCATCTATAAGATACAAATCATTTCAGGTCGATCTGTGATTTTATCTGATTTTGAACATCTCAATTTAGCCTATATCTTGAGAAAAAATTCCCTTGAGCTCTTTGTATCTACCAAACAACCTATTTAATATGCTTTTGTCCATGAGTTCTATGCAAATCTATCTTTCAAGAATAATATCATTCACTCTCATGTCAAATGCACTAATCTTGACTTATCCTTAGAAGCTTTTGCTAGGATTTTCCACCTTTCATATGAAGTAGATGATATCTTTCACTCTGATCTTAATGATTTTGAGTATACTGACGGTGAGACTGTTCTCACTGCTTCACATTGCTTCATGATGATGATAACCCGGCCTTAATAATGAACGAGGAGGTGAAGTACTATATACTCACCGCCCAGTACTTACTAAGATAGTTTTCTATGACCTTCACTTAAAATATGGAGAATACAGTAATGTCCAGGGATATGCTCCCCCGTGATTTATTGCCTTCTGAAGGCATTAAAGTCAACATTCCCAAAACCATCATTGATTTGATGCTTTTTAAGCATATTTTGATTCTGAGTAGGAGTCTCCCATTCGGGATGATCATTACTCGACTACTCATTTACTTCGAATTATCTTTCTGGCGAGAATATTGTTGCACTTGCTAAATATTGATCGCACTCTTCTCAAGAGGATGCAAGCTGGTACTCGCGTACATGCACAACCCCCTACGGTTCAGTATCCACCACAATTTGCTCTTGGTTCCTCTTTTTCATCTCTAGAACCATACTCTGATATCTTGAACTAGATGAATTCTTTTTCTTTGAATTCCTCAGCTGCCACTGAGAAGATTGTGGCAAACCTGGGTGATTTTCAGAATCAGTATTGGAACAACATGTCTTAATGTCTGCTTGTTTGTCTGATACCTCCAGAGATGCAATGATAACAACCATTCCAGAAATGATTAGTTTCTTCCTATTCATGATGCATATGGTCAGCCTCTTCTGGCTGCTGGCCCTCATTTTGATCCCTGGATAGCTCCTTCGGATCCATCTGAGGTATATCGTTCGGTCGTTGATCCTCTTAAAGATCCGCATTTTCTACCCGAGATGGACTTTCTTTGAGAGCAAGATTGATCTCTCCTTTTTATGGTGAAAAAAAGGGGGAGAAGTCGGAAAAGATGGCATGGAGATGATTTCTCTGGGTTGTTTGAGTTATTTTAAACTTTATATTAATTTAGCAGTTCATGATCTAGTTGGAACATTTGGCTTTGTAATATTTTGATAATCTTGTAGATGCTATTATGTAGTTGGTAGATGGTTTGGTATTTTTTAGGTTTGGTATTTAATATTTGGATTGTGATCTTGTTACATTAGTCTGGTGATCTTGTAAAAAAAATTCCTATCTATTAGTCTTGTAGTGATGTACTTTATATGTTGATGTGGTTATTATGATATGGTTCATATGCAGTTATGCATTTTTTTAAATTGCCTTATTTATTCTTGTGATGATTGTGATGTTATATTATAACTTTATATAGAATCTTTTGTTTTTGAGAACATCTATCATCCTTATTTCGGTAAGTTGGAGGTTGGATAGTTGAAGGAAACTATTTGTGCAAACCCATCCTATATGTTCATATCCATTAATGTATGAATGCTATGCTTTGAGTTCACTTGATACAAATCTTATAAGCATACTTTATCTATTGCATTGAGCTTCAATTGAGCTATTTCATATATGCATATATTTAGGGAGATTCACTTGTTTATGTAAAATACTTCATAAGTTTTGTCATCACCAAAAGGGGGAGATTGTTGGCCCAAAGGCCTTTAACCCTAATTTTGATGGTGATAGAACTCATAAAGTTATTTTATACTAATAAAGCTTTGTTAAATAAGTTTCATGAAAATAAAAGGAATTATTAGTTTCACTCAAGACTCACAAGTTTGAAAGCTAACATCTAAGAGATTCAAAGAGCATAAATCATCAAAAGCAGTTATAGCACTCAATAATGGAGGCTAGCTTGAAGATTAAGGAAGGATCAAGAAAGAAGAATAGAAATTTTTTTTTTTACTTTTATTCATATTAGATTCAGTTTGTTAAAACAATTTAGATGATCCAGAAGCTCATGAGTCACACACATACAAATCTATACTCTCTGTGTTTTGATTCTTAGTTGAAAAGAATTTTTATATTTTGAATTGCATTTCAAAACATTTTTTGAAAAATAGATTTTACCAAATGGAATTTCCTATTTTACGTAAACAAGTTTTTCATTTTAATTTTATGTCAATCAAGTATCACACATATTTTAAGCTTCAAATATATTCGTGAACTTTGTTCTGTAAAAGGAATTCAATGTTTTTAGTGGACAAATCAGAACTTATTTCAAAATATTTCTATTTTGTGTTTTTTACCTTGAGTTTGTAGGCCGGACAGTCGACTGCTAGTAGAACTGAACTGCTCTATTGGTTGACTGCACCTTCGATTGTAAATGCCCAACATGTACAAGTTTGAACTTGTTCACGTAGATCGATCGCCCAATCGATCGTGTCTGTGGTCAAAATTTTAGCTTTGGGACGGTCGACTAGTCGGTCGACCGCCATCCCCAACGGTCAAAAATCTGACCGTAAGCAGTTATCGGGGGAAACGTGCACAAAAAGTGTAATTTTTAAATCACTAATAAAGTGTGTGTGCTTTGGCCTTCTCAATACTTCTGTTATAGCATAGGGGCTAAATGGGTTGAATCCACAAGGACGGAAAGTGATAGAAGCTTTACCGGTCTATTCACGAGTGTGTTAATGGTTCTTTTATGTTTTAAAGAATGAAAAGAAAAGAAACTATAGAATGAAAAGAGACGAGTACGGTGGAAATAAAGATAGAAACACTTAAGAAAAGGTATTTTTGATTTTTGATATATTTCTAAAACAAAGTAAAAGGGAAAGAAAAACCCTACAACTACTAATTGCTCCACCATATGCTAACCTCTTAGTGATAGTTTCCTCACATGAATCCTTGGCTATCAGTAATCCTTGGTTCAAGAGCTTTAAAAAGCATGACCCATAAGATCACTTTCACATTCAAACTCAACAAAAAAGAGCAAGCTATACTTAAACCATAAAAACTAACTAGAGTAAGCATGGAATACAGTAATGGTAACTTATTAGAGAGTTAGATGTTAGAATATTAGAATCCATCATCATGAGCCATCAATGGCTCTTACAAGAGCAAGGCCAACTAGAGTCCATTAGATTCATGTGAATTATCAAGTAAGGAGTTAGCAAGTTAATAGTTAGTGGTTAGTTGTTATGAGAGAAAAAATTAGCTAAACATGTAAAGAGTTAGAGAGAAAAAAAATAAATAGAGATAAAAGAAGAACCTTTCATAGAATGTCATCCTCCGTTATGAAAACTTTCTCTTCTGTCCTATGAATCACTTCTTCCCTATTACATGATCTACAAAAATGAAAAATACAAACGAAGAAGAAGAACAATAACTAACCTAAACTAAAGAGAGAAAACTATCCTAAAAACTCTTCTCCTCTTCTCTCTGCAAAACTTGGGGTATTTATAGGCTAAGGAGGGCACCAGAGAAGCATCACGGGGCCATGAGTTGAAACTCGACATCTGGCTCCACTAAAAGGCCGCGAAAACGCAGTTTTTGCCACAATTCTGTGGCGATTCTGGGGACGCACGCTCCGAGCTAGTGGGTGCAGACTGCTGGCTTGTCTCCCTGCTGGTTTCTGCTCTGATTTCTGTATATCTGCCCATGTTTTGACAGATCTAGCTTTCAAAGTTAATGGCTATATTTAGGCTTAAAATCACCAAATAAATAGGAATTTTTTATCTTCTTCTTCATTCCACACCATGGACCTAGGAACACACAAGAAAACCATTATTAGCAACATTTTTAGATAAAATATATGTGAAGATGTGGTATGAAATATTAAATATTAGAGACTAATCACACTCCCACACTTATCTTCTGCTTGTCCTGAACAAAACAAAAAAAATTAAGGAAATTATTACACCACTTTTGGAGGTTATACGATTGCACCGAGCATGTGCAATAAGCTATTAAACCTTTCAGTTTCCCCTAGAGGATGACTTTTAAACCTTTAGGTTTTCCCTAGAGGAGGAGTTTTGTCTCCTGAGGGTTTACAACTGATTACACCCACAAACCAGGTGGTTTTAGGAAACGAGATGAGAAAACATCCCTCTGGCTTATGGACTCCAGTAAATAAGGCCACAAAACTAAAGGGGATTATTTTATTTTTATCCACCGTTTTGTGTGTGAATAATCATGAATCCTGAGGCATAACTACCCAGCTTCAATAAGTAATTTTTATCATCATTTATGTAAATATATATATTATGACTTTTTAAGTCTTTTTATTCAATCCCCAAAAAATTATGTAAGTGTGAAGTGCATATATCAAAAGCAAAAAATTCGAGATCAAATTATCATTCAAGTTTTACTTTCTTATCCTAAAATTTAAACAAGATATATTATTTTGACTCAGTTTAAGAATTCATAATTTTAGTTCTTCTTAATTCCCAAGATCTTCTAAACTTTCTTAAAACTAAATCAAAACTATTTCTCTTATTTCAAAAGGTTTTGTAAAAAGAAAAAAGGGTTTTTATACAAAAAATCTAAAAATTTTCTAAAAAGATAAAATACACCTAGTGGGGCGTGAATAGCTGTATGGCTAATCTAATGACAAATGATGCGAAATTAAAAACTAATTGTAACATACTAAGTGTAACCAAAGAGTGTAGCCGAATTCCCAGTGAAGGGCTCCGAACTATCTCCTCTAAATTTCTCTAAATAAGAGTTGAGATGCTATATGAAGCTCTCTTAGTTCAACACTAGTATGAGCACACAAACAAAACAAGCATATAAGATATGAGCAATATGAATCAATGCAAGGTAAGAGAGAGTTTAGAGATAGTGGATTAAACAAAAATACCAAGATATGTTTCGAGGTTCGAGCGACTACTCTACGTCCCCACCTTCACACAAAAGGATTTTCACTATACGTCCATACAGGACCTCCCACACAGGGAACCTCCACTGAGGATTTGGCAAATACAAATTAAGAGTATACAACTCCTCTCTCCAACAACATCACCTCTACACAAGAGGCAAGACACAACGACTATCACCTCACACAAGAGGGATAAGGCACAAAGTCAAACCAACCACAATCACTTCTTCACAAGAGGGATAATCACAAACCCAAATCACAATCTCAATCACCTCTACACAAAAGGAATGAACACAAAACTCAAAGCACAACCTCCTCTACACTTAGAGGGAAAGACACAAAGCCAAAGCAAATAAGATTACAACACTTGGTGGTCTCAATAAATCACAAATGAATTTTCCGCACAAAACAAGGTCCTATAGATAGGATAGAGATTATAGCTCAAGTGTGAGAAAATGAAGTGTTTGGAATGAAAATTAACAAAGAAAAATACTTGAGAAAATCAGAAGATAGATGTTGAAATAAAGATAAAAAACCAATTCCTAAAGATTCTCTGTACTTTGATTTTTCCAACACTTTAAAAAGAAAAATAAAACTTTGTAGCTCAAAAACTCTTTGAGAACTTCTTGCTAAACTACTGAGATAGATAGAAATTTTAGCTCTCAAAAACTATGAAGAAAATAGCCCAAGAGATGGGTATTTATAACCCTCTCAAAAATATAGCTGTTGCAGTCTGGGAATGCCCAGATTGCCCTTCCGGTCGACAGGTCAGCGGTCATTTTTCTGACCGTTGAGCTTACGGTCGATCACCCGATCGACCGTGCCAAGCCATCGGTCGACTAGCCAGCACCCGAGAGTTGGGTACTTTCTGTCGGTCGACCGTGGGGTCGACCGGCCTTCTATGGCTAGCCTGTGCACGTTCTTGTGCACATCGGTCGACCGGCCCAGTCGACTGACCCCTGGTCTGGTCGACTGCCAGCAGATCTGGCTAAGAATTCTGGGACAGAAGACTTGGTTAATTTAATACCAAATAAATCTCATAAATATACATAAATTCCACAAAAATAAGTTCTTATAAGATCTTTGAATACCAAATATGTGTGAACAAAAATCAACTCATATTACAAACTATTTGAACCATGTTTGTGATATAGAAATTAGGCTAAAACACAAAATCCGTATTTTACAAAACTTGAAATTTTGAAACGAAAAATCGTTTTCTCCAAAATTTGTATAAATACAAAAATATGATATTGAAATAACTTTGAAGCATATTGTATATAGATAGAATCCAATATACATATAAATATATATCTTTATTTTTGATAGGAAATCCAAAACCGATTAAACTGAAAACCAAACATATTGAAACTTTTGTGTGTATGTGTGTGAACTTGAGCATATCAACACTATCTATCTTTACATAAGATCTAAACTACTAAACTAAACAAATCGAGATCTTCTTGTAGAATTCTCTCTCCAAGTCGACTCGATCCAAACATGATCCGAAGAGCTTGACTCCAATCGAGTACTAGATGCGATCTTGACGTGCGAGCTCTTGAATCAACATGTGTTAGATTCAAAATTTCCTTGTTGAAGGTAGACACCTACTAATATCTTGATCAAATATATGATACTAATTAAACACAAGATTATTAGTAAATGATAACTATGAGTTAATCATCATCAAAACTAGAGTGATGGGCCTTTGAGCCAACAAAAAGAAGTGTAAAAGAAAGAAAGTTTAGAACAACCTACGTTAGTAAAACCTCCCTAACACTTTTCTCATGCATTATCTTCAATGCATTGTGAATGTGTATATGCATGAAATAAATGGAGAGGGAAGAGAAATTACCTCATTGTTGTGGTTCTAGTGATGGTCTGATTGGTCCATGAAATGTGTCCAAATTCAGAGATTGTGGTATTCGCTGGAACCCACAGTGACCTCTCTAATACAAACCACTATTATGATATATACGTGATTAATTTTTATTTTGAATTTTGTCCCATCCAATTTTCAAAACATTAAAATAATTTCAGAGTCTTTTGTATCAACACCATTGTGTCAGAATGGAGTGTGAAATGATGGAATGACTGATTTGGGCTCAAGAAGTACATGAACTAATATCTACTCAGGAAATTAACTGAAATCAATTAAAAGTTCTGGAGTCGAGATTGGTTCAGGAAATGGGTCCAAATCAAGAAGTTGATGGTCACAAACTTTTCCCATTAACGGAATGTGATTGTAAAATATTGGTGATTTAATTTCACGGTGAATTGTACAAGATTCAATGTTGACTTTGGAATATTAAAAAAATTTGGTAAAGATACTGGAGTCATTATTAAATTAAAAGGTGAAAAGAAATTACCAAATTGTGGATCAGGATCACATTCATACTCAGGCTCAATTTCAAAAAAAGGATAACTTGCCAAAATGTCAAGATGGTTCTCAAAATTTTGGGCAAGTTCAAATGGATAGAATGAAATTGAATCTTGATTTTCGTCCACAAAAGGAATGTGAATGTGTGAAATCATCAATTCAAGTTCAAAAATTATTAGAATCAAAACTCGCTCAAGAATGTTACTTAGTTTAGGCAACACTACAAGTTAATATTGATTCAAGGATTGGACTCGAATCGCTAAACTGAAGATCAAATTTATGTTCATCATTAAGTTCAATTTTAGGAACTGGATAACTTGTCAAAATATCAAGGATTTGATTTTGGTCAAGTTCAGGTTGGTATGATGAAATTAAAGCTTGATTTCCAAAATGACATGATTTTTTGGTCATATCAAAATTTGGTGGACATTGGAAGTCAACCATATTTTTAATTAGACACTCGGACTCTTGTGTGAATTTCATACTTTTTTCAAACAATGATTTTTCTTTTGGTGGTTCTGGAAAAGAACTATATGGAGTTTGAAATTTTTGTGGATATGACGAGGCCGTCATGATTTCAAATTGTTTTTGGGCTTCTAACATGGCTTCCATACTCTTTTGCAGCTCTGATTTTTATTTTTTCAATTGGTGATTCTGAAAAAGAAGTATGTGAGGCAAAATGTAGGAAAAAAGATGGTGGACAAGGTGATTGATAATCTAATTTAGAGGTGGTGAATCCCCACTGACTTTGTGAAGAGTGAAAATTATGTTGAAAATTTGGATCATAGAATTGGGAACATGGGTCATATTGAGTCAGGCAAACTCAATCCAGCCTATATGGTTAGTTTATATTATACATAGCCTGGTTGGAGTTATCTGAGTCAAATGATGTCGGGGTGAAATATGAATTCACATTAGGATTGAAAGAATTGTTATTGACATCTATTTCACAGTTTACAATAAAAGAAAAATAAACAAACAAACAACAAATAAAGAAAAAGAAAAAGAAAAAAGTCTATACTAGGGTTGACTTAGAACTTGACGACTCCTAATTGGTTAGACTCTCCACTGGGGGTACCCTTTAGAAATCTGACCACAAGTTAATTGGTCAGGTAGGTATTTGTGCCAGAACAACAAGCCTAATTATGCCAAACCACTGTTCTTCGACGTTTCATCTCTCAATCCCCAATTTTGGACTCCAATTTGACAAGAGTAAACTCTAACAACTTCCCCCTTAGGTCAATCTCTTAAATGAGTCTGACAATGTCTATCAATTTTTAAATTAGATTTGGAATTTTAAGTGCTTGAAAAATTATTTTTGGGATAAGGAAGGGTGATGAAATTCCCACTTTATCTTGGTTTGCCGTTAAAATTGATTTTGTGCAAGTGTACAGAATATATCAAATACGATTACTTAATGCGGATAAATTAGCGAAATAGTTGGTCCTATACTATATGCAATGCTTGCGTATCTTACTCTAGCACTCTTCAATAGTAATTTAAATGAATCGTAAAGACATTTGCCTAAAATGCAAGAGTCTAAATCATTTTTTAAATTTGCAACAAGCTTTTTACTGTTTGTTTTTTAGCAGAATCTCAGTGATGGCATACAAGAAAAACAATATTTGCATAAAGCTAACTTTTTCTCCAAAGCAAGAAACCTTGAAAAAAATTTGTTATAGTTCACTCAATCCTACTGCGAAAATGCGACAAGTCTGAGGACACTTGCTCTTTGCTTTTTAGAACATAGGCCCAAAACCACTAATCTGTTGCTGCAGTTCTAGTTTTCTTGAATCCAAAACCTGTACCCTGAAACAAAGAAGAAAAGTTAAAAAAAAAAGTGAATCAAACCAATCCCCGATAACGGCGCCAAAGTTTAATATGGAGAAATCCGTGCACAAAAAGTGTCATTTTGAAATCACGAATTAATGTGTGCGCGCTTTAGATTCTTCGATACTTTCGTTATTGTATGGAGGCTAAACGGGTCGAATCTATAAGGACGGGAAATGATAGAAGCTTTACTAGTATGTTCACGTGTGTGTTAACAGCTCTTCTATGTTTTAAAGAATGAAAAGAAAAGACAACAAGAAATGAAAAGGAAAGTTTATGGTGGAAATAAAGATAGAAACACTAAAGAAAAAAGTATTTTAGCTTTTGATGTATTTCTAAAACAAAGTAAAAAGGAAAGAAAATCCATGTCTACTAACTACTAATAGCTCCACCATATGCTAACCTCTTAGTGATAGTTGCCTCACATGTATTCTTAACCATCTCTAGTCCTTGGTTCAAGAGATTTACAAAATATGACCCATAAGATCACTTTCACATTCAAACTCAAAAAATAAGAGCAAGCTACACTAAACCATCAAAACTAACTAGAGAAAGCATGAAATAAAGTAATGGTAACTTGTTAGGGAGTTAGATGTTAGAGTGTTAGAATCCATCATCATGAGCCATTAATGGCTCTTGCAAGAACAAGGCCAAGTAGAGGCTATTAGATTCATGTAGATTATCAAGTAAGGAGTTAGCAAGTTAGGGTTAGTGATTAGTTTCCATAAGAGAAAAAGTTAACTAAACATGTAAAGAGTTAGAGCGAAGAAAACAAATAGAGATAAAGGAAGAACATTTCATAGAGTGTCACCCTCCGTTATACGAACTTTCTCTTCTATCCTATGAATCAGTTCTTCCCTATGACATGATCTACAAAAATGAAAAATACAAAAGAAGAAGAAGAAGGACAAGAACAACTAACCTACACTAAAGCGAGAAAACTACCCTACAAACTCTTATCCTCTTCTCTATGGAAAACCTAGGGTATTTATAGGCTTAGGGTGGTGATTAGTCTCTAATTTTGCATAATTTTTATCACATCCGCATATTTACTTGATATAAAATTCTGCTAATAAAGTTTTACTTGCTTGATCTTAGGTCCATGGTGCGCAAATGGAGAAGAAAACTCAAAATCACCATTTAATGAGTGATTAAAGGCCTACTAAGTAGCCATTGACCTTAGAGAAGAGATTTTGTCAGCCCAGGGCATCAAATTCAGAAATCAGAAGATCCACCTGACAGGGGACTGATCAGTCACATATTTTTCATATGCATTGTCACCTTACCATACTTTTTAGCTAATAAATCCTATTAATAAATTCTTCTTCTTCTTTGTTAAATGTAGGCCCAATTGCTAAAAGAAAGGAAGGAGAAACAAGCCCAAAAGCCCATCAAATTCTGATTTAATTCAGAATAAATTCGAAATCAATGAATCAGGGCAAAATCTTGGCATATCAGAGAGGTTAAAAACTGATTAAAAAGAATCATCCTAAATCAAACGGTTGAAGCCAACAATCAAAGGCTGTTTCGTCAAATCCTGGAGTAGAACGAGAAAACCAGAAGAAGATACAGTAGAGTCACCAAACCAGGAGAGCCACCCAATTGGGTGTGGCCAATTGGCCACACTAGGGCCGCAGAAATGCGGCCCTTGCCGCGTTTCCGCGACTTTGTTGTGTCAGTTGGGGGAGCATTTTTCTTCCCCAATCTTCTCAGGATCTCCCCCTCTGGTTTTTCCCTATAAATACCAATTTCAACAGAGCAAAAATGAGCGAAGACTAGGATTAGAATTTTTATTTATTCTTTAAGGACTTAAGCTCTTTATTAGATAGTGTAAAAGTTGTATTTTATTCTGCAATTTGTAGTTCAGTACAAATACTTTTGAAAGAGAGGAATTGAGTGCTTGTAACTTGAAGATTGAAGTGACATCAATACAAGAGTCGAGCTACATTTTCTTCTACTCATTTTACGGTATGTTTTACTTTAATTACTTGTATTATTTCTTATTTCCCATGAGTAGCTAAATTGGTTTTCTAGGCTCACTATTGTACCTCTCTCCAATTCTTCTTCTTTTCTGATTTTCATGAAAAAGACTCAATGAATCATTTGCATGCCTAACTTAAAGCCTTTCTTCTTGAAAGTGTTCTTGAAGGCACATGAGGATGTGTTTGGATTTTTAAACTCCTACTTCTTTTAAGAACATTTCTTGAACAGTTTTTATTCCATACTTGCTTCTTCGCGCTTGATGATTTAATATTCGATTCAAAACGGTTTCTTAAAGAAAAGAGTTAACTTTTCCAACCATCTTATATGCTTTACTTTAAACTTTCTAAAGTCAATCTTAAGTTTTGCCTATGATCAAGTTGATACACTAATATTTCAATAGAAGAATAAACGGTTGAGTAGTGAGATAGTGAGCCCAGATTTTCTTCTTCATTAAACAACAAATCACTTTCTAAACTCTATACAAAATTTACCTTTTCTAAAGCCTTCTTCAAAGTTGCAATTTCTCTTTTAATCATCTCCCTTCTTTCCATTCTCTTTTCAATTAAAAATGAGCACAATTCTTTATTACTAAATAAAACACCGAAAAGCTTTCATTGCATTCCTCCTCGTGGACACAACTCGTTAGCCACAAGCTAACGGTAAAATCTCTTAACTCATTAATTTTGCAATCAATTTTTGGCGCCGTTGCCGGGGAGGGAACGGTGTATTTGTTTTTTAACAAGTGTGGTGTGTTATTTCAGGGAGTTGAAGATTCAGATCTAGCATTCAAGCTTTGCAAGAGAAGATTTAAAAATTTTGTGCCCCTACTCTCGAAAGTAGGAAACAGAATTTTAAGAAATTACGTTGAAAAAGTTAAAAATTTCATTGGACTACTAAAACTCTTTTTTGCAGGACATATTGCTCGCAAAAAATTAAGTTTTTGTACGTTATATTCTTGCTATTTCTGCTATCCACCATCCCTATTTTAATCCAACAGTAATTTGAGTGATTGTTAATTGCTTAAAAAACGTTTAGACTTGCATTCTAGGCATTTGTCTAATTACGTTTATTTTACAATTACTGTTGAAGATAGCAGGAGACAAGGTATGTATGCATAGCATATAGTTTAGGAAACATTCTTGGGTGATATTTGCTTTTGGATTCTACTTTTCTATATCTTGCACACTTTGCACTAATCAATTATAAGGACAAAACCCAAGTCAAGATAAGGTGGGAAAGTCATTACCCTTCCTTAGCCCACAAACCATCTTCAAGCACGCACAAACTAAGCCTAAGTAAAATCTGATAGACATTAGTCTTAGGGACATCTCGAACTCGCCAGGAGATTATCCTAAGAGGGAAGGTGTTGGAATTTGACTCCTTCTAAATTGGCGTCTAGGAAGGGGATTAAGGGCCGAAAGCCCGAAGGTTGGTGGTTATTTAATTAAGGAACGTCTTTGACGGATAACCTCCTACCAATCTTGCCTGACCTGGTTGATTAGCTTGTTGTCAAAGTTTACATTATACCTCCTGTGGACAATCAACCAGTTAGGAGTTGTCTAGGTCAAGGTTACCTTAGACTAGGCTTCGTTGTTTTCTCTTCTTGACTATCGGTGAACTTGTTTGTGATTGTGTTTGTATATGCAAGTGTGGTCAAGAGACCCTAATTCATCTAGGTTAACTAGAAACACATCACCACCCAAGTTCGAAACAAGACCAGATTCAGTTGTGGATCGACCGACATCTTTGCAGGATAGGTTCTATCCCATTAGAACATCACTTCCATCCTGCATCCAACTTCCATCGGTTGGTGAACACAACATTGAGCTTAAGCCACAGTTCATCAATACACTCCCTAAGTTCCATGGCTTAGAGTCCAAAGATGCTTATTTTTTCATAAGAGAATTTGAGGAAGTATGCTTAATGATGAAAATCCCACACCTTGCAGATGATGCTATTAGGTTGAGATTTGTCCCATTTGCTCTTAAGAACTTAGCCAAGAAATGGCTCTACAGCTTAGCGGTCGGCTCTATCACATCTTGGGATGGTTTCATCAAGGTCTTCTTGAAGAAATTCTATCCAATCTACAAGACCACTCTCGTTAGGAAAAATATCATGCAGTTCAAGTAAAAACCTAGTAAACCGTTTTGGAGGTACTTTGAACGCTTCAAAGACCTCCTTGTCTAATGTCCTCATCATGGAATAGAGAAATGGTGACAATGCCAAATTCTTTAGGACGGTTTAGACTACTTGACCAAGACCCTCTTAGAAAGCATGTGCCAAGGGGATTCTTGCAGAAGGATGAGCATGAAGGATGGGATTTATACGAGAATCTAGCTGAAAAAATCATCCAATGAGAACTTACTAGTGAAAGCTCTAGAAATCCAAACTCTATCTCTTCAAAAGGAGGTCTCCATTCGATTGAATCATCCATAGCTAACGAGGCTAAGCTAGCTAACCTAGCAAGAAGATTGGAAGCTTTAGAAACTAAGGAATTAAGTCAAGTCAACCATGTCAGCCCAAACCAATTTCCAACTCCGGATTGTACTTACTGCCAGGCCATGAATCATGTGTTTGAGGAGTATCCTGTATTTCAAGCTCACAAACACTTTCCTGAACCGATAAATGCGGCCTTCTCAAGGCCGAACAATGATCCTTGCGCTCCAATGTACAATCCTGGCTGGAGAAATCACCCAAATTTCTCATGGAGCTAACAAAACAATGATCACTTATGGTCAAACCATGCTAGCCACTTCCATCATTCCAATAATTCTTTCAATCATCAACCTAACTTTTCTAATCCCCTCACAATTCTCCCAACAATTTTTCAAATTATCAACAAAATTTTCCCAACCAAGCTCCACCATCTTCCTTCCAGAATTCTCAGCTTGAAAGGAGAATGACTGATTTTGAGAGAAACATAGAAAGGTACATGAAGAACCTAGATTCCCTCATGAAAATAGTACAGAGGCTAGAGGGTCAAGTGAGCCAGTTAGCCAACCCACAATATAAGAGGCAAAAGGGTACCTTGCCCAGTCA
Source organism: Agave tequilana (assembly GCA_038442645.1). Lineage (NCBI taxonomy): Eukaryota > Viridiplantae > Streptophyta > Magnoliopsida > Asparagales > Asparagaceae > Agave > Agave tequilana. The sequence continues at coordinate 109,554 of JAVJIF010007805.1, forward strand.
ATCAATTATGAATCCTAGGAATTTACAACAAACTCATTTGGTTCAGGATCCATCACTGAATCAATGTAACGTTGTTCATACATTGAGGTCGGGAAAGAAAGTTGATAACCAAGTGTCAACACCACCTAATCCTAGTTAGCATAATCACACTTCAGTATCCACCTCATCTAATACCACTCTCCTAAACTTGATGAATCTGAAAAAGATAAGTCAACCAGTCATGTGCACCAGCCTTTAGCACCATTCCTAATAGGCTGAAAAACAACAAGCAAAATCCAGACATGGATAAGATAATTGAGATCTTTAATCAAGTGAAGATAAATGTGCCACTTCTTGATGCCATCCAACAAGTCCCATCTTATGCTAAATTTCTTAAGGACATGTGCACCGAGAAGAGAAAGACTAATGTACCTAAAAAGATCTTCTTAGCCACTAACATTAGTGAGCTACTATCGGGTCCGATCCCTGTTTAGTACAAGGATCCAAGTAGTCCAACCATTGCCTGCACAATAGGACAAGCCGAGATTAGTCATGCACTTCTTTACTTGGGGCCAAGTATCAACTTACTTCCATTCTCAGTTTATCAACAACTCGGGTTGGGCGATCTTAGTCCAACTCGAGTTACTATCCAACTGGCTGACCGTTCAGTGAAAGTTTCAAAAGGGGAGATTAATGATGTCCTTATCGGGTTGGGGAGTTTATTTACCCACTTGATTTCATAGTTCTAGAGACACAACCTCTGTCTAACTCCAATCATAGGGCTCAAACTCCTGTTATCCTAGGGCGACCATTCCCTCTACTGCCAATGCCATCATCAATTGTAGGAATGGGTCCATGAGGTTAACTTTTGGGAACAAGACTAGAGAAGTCAATGTCTTTAACCTAGAAAAATAACCTCGTAAGATAAGACATCTAACATTTGAGGTAAACTTTGTTGAAAATAATTATGATGAAGGAAGTGAAGATATAGAAGATGAGTCGATGTTTCTTAATGAATTATTTAAGAATGAATGCGATTATCTTGATGAGAAAGCATATATCAGAAATCCCAATGTTAGAGTACCCTTTAACAAGGGGAAATTTAATATGAAAATCTTCACTTTCGATGAGCCAACCAATAATGTATCGCATGAGAATATAATTCAAAAACCTCCGATTGACATACTCTTTGAAAACCTCTTCAAAGAAGAACTCATGTGTTTGGATGAACCAACTAGAGATCTTTTGATTAATTACACATCTCTAAGGGAAAGTGTTTACCTAAGCTTTGAGGAGATATATGAAACTGAGTTAGAATTCCTAAGCATTCATAGTGAGAAAGTTCCAACTGAGAAGTGTGGTAGTGATCAATTTTTGAATAATGAATGTAGAAATATGAGGAAGGAAAACCTAAAGAAGTTGAGACTGGGGAGGAAGAGAGCTAAAATGATAGAAAAATTGGCCTCCCCACTATGCCCTATAAAGAGGACCCATTGGAATGATGGAAAGAGAGCTAGAGGGATAAGACCGAAAATGATCTAGGTGTGGCAGAAACTTGATGTTGTATATATTTCTGTATAATATATGCACCTCTTTTACATTTCATTTCATGCATTTATACATTTCATTCATACATTGGGGACAATGCATGAGATAAGTGTGGGGGAGGGTTCTAACATGACTAATATAACTTCAAAAAAAATTGTAAAAAAAAGATGTATATATATATTAAAAAAAACTTTTTGAAAGGTAAGAACAATATTTTGATATATTTTTGTAAGAAATTAAGTAAATTTTAAGGAATATAAAAATCGTAATTAGGATTTCTTATACTTGGTCAAAGTCAGATAACTTGTTTGATTTTTAGGGTTAGGAAGAAAATTTGTGAAAGTAATTTAGTCTTGATATTTACCTTGATGAAATATGCACACTAAATACACTTACACACTTATGGTTTAAAAATAATGACCCTTATGCCTTATAAAAAAATATATGTAAAAAAGATAAACAAATCTAATTTTTGATTAGTTAGGTGCTTTGGCCTAAGCAAGCCTTGGTATTTATGCAAAAGATAATTAGATAAGTTTGAAATATATATATATATATATATATATATATATATATATATATATATATATTAATCCTCTGATTAAGCTGGGTATTTGTGCCTCATGAAGTATAAGTATTCACGCCTAAAAGGGGTACATTTTATGAATAAAAACCTTAGTTTCGTGGTCTTGTCTGCTCGAGTGTTTAAGTCCTTAGGGGTGTTTTCTCACCTGGTGCCCTAAAACTGTCCGATTTGGGTGTCACCGACTGAAGGCTCGTTACATGAGCAGATTAGAAAGCCTAATGAAATTGAGGAATAGATTCCACCAAAAATAAATATAAATAAGGCATAGGAGTTAATGTTAAAGAACCCTTAGTCAACTTCAGAGTCACGATGGTACATACGACTCAGGGTAAATTAATAGACTAGATGAGAGGTACAAATTGACTCCTTACTTTGATTTATGAGATATTTTTGAATAGAGACTAAGTTTCAGAATGAAAATTTTGATATTCCTATAACTTATAGATTACTTAAAGCCTTACAAATATACTTCAAATATTTTCTCCTTTAAAAATGCTTTTCAAAAATACTAATATTTTTTATGGATTTTGTGGGTGCAATCCACTGAAAACCTTCACGAGACAAAACTCGTCCTCTAGGGGATAACCTAGAGGTTTAACGATTTGTTGCACATGCTCAGTGCAATCGAGTGACCTGCGAAAGTGGTCAAATAATTGATTAGAATTGTCTGATGTTTTGCTCGAGGGCGAGCAAAAGATAAGTGTGAGGGTGTGATTTGTCACATATTTTGCATATGTATTGTCACCTTACCATACTTTTTAGCTAGTAAATCCTATTAATAAAGTCTTCTTCTTCTTTATTAAATGTAGGCCCAATTGCTAAAAGAAAGGAAGGAGAAATAATTTAATTCAGAATAAATTTGAAATCAAGGAATCAGGGAAAAATCTTGGCATATCGAGAGGTTGAAAACCGGTTGAAAGAATCCTCTCAAATCAAACGGTTGAAGCCAACAATCAAAGGTTGTTTCATCAAATCCTGGAGCAAAAATAAGAAAACCAGAAGAAGATACAGGAGAATCACCAAACCAGGAGAGCCACCCAATTGGGTGTGGCCAACTGGCCACACCAGCGGAAACGCGGCCCTAGCCGCATTTTCACGGCTTTGTTGTGTCAGTTGGGGAGCGTTTGCTCCCCCAATCTTCTCAGGATCTCCCCCCTCAGGTTTTTCCTTATAAATACAAGTTTTAACAGAGCAAAAATGAGCGAAGACTAGGATTAAAATTTTTGTTTATTCTTTAAGGATTTAGGCTCTTTGTTAGATAGTGTAAAAGTTGTATTCTGTTTTGCAATTTGTAGTTCAGTACAAATACTTGTGAGAGAGAGGAATTGAGTGCTTGTAACTTGAAGATTAAAGTGACATCAATACAAGAGTCGAGCTACATTTTCTTCTACTCATTTTACGGTATTTTTTACTTTAATTACTTGCATTGTTTCTTGTTTCCCATGAGTAGCTAAATTGGTTTTCTGGGCTCACTATTGTACCTCTCTCCAATTCTTCTTCTTTTTTGATTTTCATGAAAAAGACCCAATGAATCATTTGCATGCCAACTTAAAGCCTTTCTTCTTGAAAGTGTTCTTTAAGGCACATGAGGATGGGTTTGGATTTTTAAACTCCTACTTCTTTTAAGAACATTTCTTGAACTATTTTTATTCCATACTTGCTTCTTCGCGCTTGATGATTTAACATTCGATTCAAAACGGTTTCTTAAAGAAAAGAGTTAACTTTTATAACCATCTTATATGCTTTACTTTAAACTTTCTAAAGTCAACCTTAAGTTTTGCCTATGATCAAGTTGAGGCAATAAGGATTTCAATAAAAGAATAAACGGTTGAGTAGTGAGATAGTGAGCCCAGATTTTCTTCTTCATTAAACAACTAATCACTTTCTAAACTCTATAAAATTCACCTTTTCCAAAGCCTTCTTCAAAGTTACAATTTCTCTTTTAATCATCTCCCTTCTTTCCATTCTCTTTTCAATTAAAAAACGAGCGCAATTCTTTGATACTAAACAAAACACCGAAAAGATTTTATCGCATTCCTCCTCGTGGACACAATCTGTTAACCACAAGCTACACGGTAATTTCTTAAACTCTTTGATTTTTACAATCAGGGACAGACAAGACCAGACATAGCAGGCGGCTGGGCGCGCGCTGCCCTAGCAGGACCGTGGAAAGCGGCCTAGGCCGCGTTTTCGCGGCCGTGCGGGCGCGGCCGCGACCAGGCTTTAGGCCAGGGGTTGTCCCTCTGGCCCCCTTCCCTCTGGTGCATATAAAAACCCCCCTAGGGTTCTGAATAAAAGGAGATCTAGAGTTTAGGAGTTGTTATTATCTTGTTTTAGGAGTTGTAGTTGTTGTAGTTTCCTTCTTCTCGCTTTAGTTTAGCCAATAGAGTGAAAGAGAGAGAGTGTGTAAAATTTGTATTTGAAGGTGGCAATCTAATACAAGTAACTACTTCTCTTTCTTCTTTCTAATTACATGGTGTTTTTTCATTTGCTTTTACTTACTTGTTATTGTGTAACTCCTTTTCTCTTTACCACTTAACTCTTGTTGTTTCTTTTACTGCCATGTCTAATTACTAACCCACTAATCTCTAACAACATGATTGATAACCCAAATGAGTCAATAGTGTCAAACAAGTCTTGTGCAAACGAGAGCTATGACATTTTAAGATGAGGGTTCTAACTCTAACTTTCCTACAATTATTAGCTCTCTTATATTTCATGCTTAACGGGTTTTTTATGATCTATAAACTTTGCTTGTCTTTATAAGTAGAGATTTTCCTTTTTAACTTTACTGATACTGTAAGGTCACCTAGAGGGAGGGGTGAATAGGTGATATGGCTAATCTAAAAACTAAATACGAAAGCTAAAACAAATTTGCACAAACACTTAGTACAACCAACGAGTGTAGCCGAATTCCCTGTGAAGGGCTCTGAACTAACTCCTCTTGATTCCTCTGAATAAGAGTTGTGGTGCTATATGAAGCTCTCGTGGTTAAGTACAAGTGAGGCACACAAACACACAAACAATCCAAGCATATAAGGATAAGCAATATGAATCAAATGCAAGGATAACACAAGCAAATATGATATGAATGAATGATGCTATGCACAAACACAAATAAAGGAGAGAGAGTTTAGAGGCAATGGATCAAACGCAAACACAATGATATGTTCCGAGGTTCGAGCCCCTAGCTCTACGTCCCCGCCTTCACCGAGAAGGATTTCTAATCCACTAAGGAGTATCGAACTCCTCTCTCAACCAATACAATGCCACCGAGGCAATACAATCACAATCCACCTCACAAAGAGGGATAGGCCCTTAGCCAAACAAACACAATCACCTCTACCGAAAAGGGATACAAACCAATACCACTCCGATCAACCACTACCAAAGAGGGTTACAACAAAACAAGGAGGGTCTACAACTTAGAGATTTCCACAACCTCAAACAATCTCTTTTCCACAAAACAAATGATCCTAAATAGATAGGATAGAAGTATAGCTCAAGTGGAAATCAAGGAATTTTTGGAAATCAAATAACAAAGAAAAACTACTTGGGAAATCTCATATAAATGATAGAAATTAAAATCCAAAACAATATCCCAAAAACCTAGTTTTCTTTGATTTTTCCAAAATTGAAAACAAAACAAAGAATAGCAATTTGATTCAAAAACTTTTTATTTAAAACACTAGAAGAGATCTGGAATTTTTGGCTCTAAAAATCTTAGTTAAAATCCCAAAGAAATGGGGTATATATAGGCCCAAACAAAAACTAGCCGTTAGCCTATTTTTGTCAGCCAGAACAGCTGGCGGTCGACCGCCCGGTATACCGCCAACAGTCAAAAATATGACCGTTGGACACCAGTGGTCGACCGGTCGGTCGACTGAAAATTTACAGAGAGTAGACCTCTCAGTCCGGTCGACCGCTCGGTCGACCGGCCCAATTGCCTGGCCATACGTGCACAGCCTTGTGCACGTCGGTCGGTCGACCGACTCTGGAATCCGGTCGACCGCCAGAGCCTGGCAGCCAGGATTTTGGGTCAAAAAGACATGTTTAAAAATATTCTAATAAATCTTATAAATCTTCTAAAAATTCACAAAAATAGTTTCTAACATAATGTATGATATATAAACATGTGATAAAAATTTCAACCCAAATATCAAACATTTTGAACCATTTTTGTGTCTTACAAATTTTACCAAAAACCAAAAACTATATTTTACCAAACTTGGATTTTTCAATAGGAAATCAGATTTTTCCTAAAACTCATGAATAGACATATCAAAATAAGTTTGTCTAAGATATGAAGCATGTATGTATATAGAACATATTTAATATACATAAAAACCATTTAAACTTGTTTTGATCTAAACTATTCATGAATACCAATATCCATAAAACGTAAAAACGTGTGTGTTGTGAACTTGAGCATATCAACTATCTAATCTTTACAAATGGATCTAAACAAACTAAACGAGGATACCTAAGTCTTCTTGACGATCTTCCATCTTCAAGTAGACTCGATCCAAACCGTGATCCACGAGCTAGACTCCAATGAGTGCAATGTATGAACTTGATGCTCGGGCTCTGGAATCACCATGTGAAAGCTTTCAAACTCCTTTTGTTGAAGCAATCACCAACTAATATCTTGATTAATGATCTGAAACTAAAATCACAATATTATTAGTAAACATAACTACATGAGTTAATCATCATCAAAACTAGAGTGGAAGGCCTTTGGGCCATCAATCTCCCCTTTTTGTTGATGACAAAAATCATGGAGTTATATATGCATGGATTAAAGTTAGGCTTCAAAGAAGCTCCCCCTTAACTCATGCATACTAAGAAGTAATAAGATATGGCAATGAAGGCTCTTAAACATGAATGCAAAAACATGCATAAATAAATAAATCTTTAATCAAAACAAAAACATGCTCTAGATACCAATTGTAAATTGGAAATAAATATTGAAAATAAATTGTCAACGCATGCTCTAGATACCAATTAATCAATACAAACAAAACATGCATACCAAATAATTCTCCCCCTTTTTGTCAATCATCAACAAAGGGGCAAAGTAAAAAAAATAAAGCAATAAATTTTTCTCCCCCTTTTTGTTCTAACCAAAGAATCAACAAAGGGTTAAAACAATAAAATAATGTTCTCCCCTTTTTTATCTAAAACAAAAGGATGTAAATAAGGGGTGACAATCATATATGATATCAGTTCAAAGATATGTCAAAGTAGTGCATCTTGATACCAATTTAAAATATTCAAAGAAACATCAAGATGATACCAATTGTAAATATTTGTCATTTTAAAGCATATGATACCAATTGAAATAATTATTTTCTATCATAAAGTAAGGGAGTGGAAACAAAATACCAATTGAAAAATTAAATATGAATTTTCTCCCCCTTTATGAAATACCAATTGAAATTATGCATAAGCTTGTTTAAATACCAATTGAAAACTAATCAATTGAAATATGACATTCATTAAAAATTCAAGCTTTGCATAAACAAATATATGTATGAAAAATTTAGATTCCAATCGAAATTGATACTATATGAATTGAAAGCATACATACATACAAATATATGAGTATACAAAAATGTCAATATTGATATCAATTGAAAGAATCCAATGATACCAATTGAAACACAAATAATATCAAGTGTATACTTCAAATCATACAAAGAATCTCGCAACTAGTTAAATGGAAAAACTTTTAAACTAGTACGAAATCCTTCAAGCAAGGAATAAAACAAAAATATTTTTCATGAAATACATGTAAATCACATGGCACTAAAACACTCAAAAACCATAAAGCTCATATCATACTCATGAAAATACAATCATGAGAAACATTAAAAAGAGGTGAGTGTACAAGTGTTAGGTGAAACACATAATCATGAAAATTGTCAATTAAGCTTGATATTCCTTAAAACATGAAAACATGAAAAACTAAATTTTATTAAACAAATCATACTTCAAGGCATATGTATGTTTTGACAACATAAGAAGTATACATACATACTCTAAACACAATTTGGGTCCATAATAAGGATTTGCATGAAAAACAAGTGACTCAATGGGTATAAATGTATATCTTAAGGTTTGGCAAAATAGACATATACATGAAGTGAAAACATAAACTCATGAAAACATATCCAAAACGGGGAATACAAGTTAAAATGCAAGAATCATCAAAACTAGACTATACTAGCACATCTAATGGGTACAAATAAGCGTGTAAGCACAAACATATATAAATTTATTTATGGCCCACTCTATGTACAAGTATATATCCTAGTCTTAATGAAAACTAACATTTAAACATATATTCAAAAATTAAAGCATAAAACAAGTCATGAATCATCATGATAAACATAAACACGATTATTATGTAAATCCACATGTTATTAGAGCTATGATAAACATGATAGCTAAACATATGCGAGAACACACAAATAATGATCCATATTAAACATGGGTGTCTCAAAGGCTATACATGCATTGTCAAGGATCTAATAATAATGGCATTTTCATAATAATCTATAAACAATAAAATATGCTATAAACAATGAACATGAAAAGCATGCAAATATAAAAGGGAGTTAGAGATCGATACCAAAACCGATGAAGGCACCTCTCTAGTTCTCCAAACCAAAGGTGGTCTTCCCACCAAACTTCTCTTGAAAGTGATGCATCCATATAGTAGTCATGAAGCTCAGAACACATCCACTCCAAGGTACCTATACTCTCACGTCATGCGAGAGACCACACCTACATCAAAAATACTAGGGGTGGTCTTTGGTACCCACATTCTTTTGGGTCCATGGGGGTTAGTATCTTTTCTAACCCAAACAAATTTATTTGCTAAATTACAATTATGTATACGATCAAAGCAAAATCTAGCAAGGTGGCCCTTACGCCCATAATGTTTACAAGTGTACACATGAGCATACATGTAATGATGGTGGTGATCGTGTGAAGCATGTGTATGCCATGATAGGTGTGCATGTAAAGATGGAACTTGTTTCTTTCGAAATAAAGATTCAAAACGTGTATGACCTACAACACATTGGCTCAAAGTGGAGCCCAAACAATCAACACTCTTCTTAAGCATGGATATATCATTATCAATTGAAGAAGAAGTGTGGCATGCTATAGATGAACTAGATGAATCTATCCTAGCATGGCAAACATGTGAATCAATTTTATTTTGCAAAACAATATTTTCTTTAAACAAACATCTAATTAATTTGAAATAGAAATTATTTTATTTTTCAAAGCAACATTCTCCTTTAAAACAAAATTAACTTTTGAAGACAAGTTTTCATTTTTCTTTAAAATTATTTCATAATCATTTTTATTTTTCAAAACTTCATTTTCTTTTAGTGTAAGATCAATTTGAGATTTCAATGAATCCCTTTCATTAGAAATCTCCTCCTTTTCCTACAAAACTATGTCAAGTCTAGAAAGCAAATTTTTATTTTCATTATTAAGGCCTAGACTCTTCTTTTTCAACAAATTATATTTTTCTATTAATTTTTCACAAACTATAGAAAGTTCTTCATTCAAAGCATTTAGATCCATATAATCATCACATGAAGAACTAGCATCATTACTATCTAATTGAGATTCCGAAGATACCTCAAGGGAGTCATTCCCTTGGACCATGAAGCATTGTGAATCGGATTCTCCACTAGATTCTTCCTCTTGTTGGACAGGCATTTGAAGCTTGGAGGTAGAGGTGGTCAACTTATTCCACACTACAAAAGTGGAATCAAGGTTAGAAACAAGCATAAGATAATCATTTGAAAGTGTGCTTCTAATAGCCTCTAGGGCTTGTGCATTGGCCCCTATATGCTTGCGATCACCAAGATAACATCTCTTGGTAGCGGCAAGGAAAACATGCAATCCTAGGGTTTTCAAATACATGGACATCCTAAATTTCCATATGTCAATGTTGGACACATCGAATATGGGAGGTGACAAGCAATCCATGAGTGTGTGCAAACAAATATCCGTGCAAATGCAAATGAAAGATTAGCAAACCAAGATCTCACTCATAGGTTGTTAAACCAAGTATCAGGAGCGTAGGCTCTGATACCAATTGTAGGGTCACCTAGAGGGGGGTGAATAGGTGATATGGCTAATCTAAAAACTAAATGCGGAAGCTAAAATAAATTTGCATAAACACTTAATACAACCAACGAGTGTAGCTGATTGGTCGCTAATGTTGCACATTTTTATCATCTTTTCATACTTATTATTGAATAAAATCTGCATTGTCCTAATTAAATGTTTAATTTATTTGAAGGCCCATTCCTTAAGGAGAATGAAGAGAAATAAGCCCAAAAGCCCACCAGAATTCTGAATTAAATCATAATTAATTCGAGCCCAGTGAATCAGGGCAAAAATCAAGAGGTTGAAAACCGGTTGAGAAGAATCCTCTCAGAATCGATCGGTTGAAGCAAAGATCAAAGGCCATTTCGTCAAAATCCCGGACTCAGATGAGAAAACCAACTGAAGATAAAAACAGAAGGGAAAACTAGGGCGACCCACCAACAGGGTGTGGCAGGGTGTGGTCACCTGGCCACACCCTGGCTGCGAAAACGCGGCCAAAGCCGCATTTCCGCGGCTATTTAATTTCTGTTGGGGGAGCGTTTGCTCCCCCAATCTTCCCGGGATTCTCCCCTTGTGGGTTTTGCCTATAAATACAGGTTTCAGCTGAGAAAAAGGGGACGACATGCAGAGATAGTATTTAGCCTAGTTTTCATTCTTTGTAGTTTAGGTTTTTCTTTTCTTTTTATGTAATTTGTATGTAAGCTTAGGTTAGATGAAGATTCATGTAAGTAAGAGAGAGGCTTATGTTGAGAGTGACACTGATGTACCCTCCTCCTTTCTTCCATTGTTTCTGCAAGCAATAAAGGTAAACATTTGTTTATGTTCGTATTTTCTTTTGTTTTCTTCTTCCTCTTTCTACTTTACCTCTTTTGTTTTTGATGAGCTTGCAAGTGAATCCAGAAGTATAAGTATACAAAATTCTTTGTGAGTGCCAACGATACTTCATGAAGACGTTCTCCTCCTCAAGATCCGTATCACTTCATTCTTGCTCGGCTTGATGATATAATGCGAATGGGGACTGAGCTCGATCCTATGACTTATGTGTTGAATGCCTCCGAAGCAAGGTAGAACATGCAGGGGTTCCAGGTAAGTCATCAACCAAACTAGGTAAGTATTTCTTCAATCTTCTTTCTTTTCTTTTATTTCTTTAGTGTAGATCACCAACACCTCATCTTTCAACTCTTTCTTTCCCAACTCATTTGTACATAGTCGCTTTCATCATTTTCTGATTCTCTCCACCTTCTCATTCTATCGCTTTCTTTCTAACTTTAACATAACTCCTTTTCATTTTCATTTCTTAAAACAAAGAAGAACTTTTGTTTTTCTTCATAACGATTTCAATACAAAACTTTGAATGCTTCCATCGCAAACCCTCCTCGTGGATCACGACCCGCATAGCCACTTGCTATAGCGGTAAGAATTGAGCACTTGCACATTTTTATTAAAAGTTCTGAAATTTCGTATTTTGTGTGCAGTTAAAGCATCAATCAAATTTTGGCGCCGTTGCCGGGGAGGGTAACGATTTTTATTGAAATCTGATTTTTATTGAAAATTTTTTAGAACTAAAACGAATTTTCTTCTCTGTTGCAGGTTATAGGGCAAGTAAAGCAGGAAATAAGATTGTAGTAACATATAAGTGGTCTTGGGCCTCTGCTCTAGAAAGCAGAGACCAAGTGCCCTCTGATTTGCCTCGTTTTCGTGGCCAAAGCCGCGGATCCACGGTAAAAAGGAGTTGACTACTAAACAGGTTTTGTGCAGGGTTGATTTCTTTGCAAAAACATAACTGTTGCAAATCTTAATTCTTATATGCCATCACATAAGCCTGCTAATAAACCAACAGTAAAATACTTGTTGAAAAAGATAATAAAAATTGATTAGACATTTGCATTTTAGGCACGTGTCTTTTCAGTTCATTTATTTTTACTGTTGAAGAGTGCTGGAGCAAGGTACGTTCGCATTGCATCTAGAATAGGACTCTTCTCTTGGTTGATTTACATCGCTTTGAGTGAATCTTGTTTACATATATTGTACACTTGCACAAACTGATCTTAAGGGCACCACCCCATAACAAGATAAGGTGGGGATTTAATCACCCTTCCTTGGCCCAAAAATCAGATTCCAAGCACTCACTAACCCAAGCCTAACTAAAAATAAGTAGACGTTAACCCTAGGGACATCTCGGGCTCAATTAGGAGATTATCCTAAGGGGAAAGATGTTGGAATTTGACTCCTGCCAAATCAGTGTCTAGGAAAGGGATTAAGGGCCGAAGCTCAAAGGTTGGTGGTTATTTAATTAAAGAACGTCTTTGACGGAAAACCTCCTACCAACCTTGCCCTGACCTGGCTGATTAGCTTGTGGTCAAAGTCTGCATTAGACCTCCCGTGGACAGGTTAATCAGTTAGGAGTCGTCTAGGTCATTGGTCTACCTTAACTTAGTTAGAATTTTTTCCTTTTATTTGTTTGCTTATTTGTTTGTTTTTCTTTGTTTGTATCCTATTGTGTGATATGGCTTATAACAACAATTTTTTCAACTTCAATAATAATCCATATTACATATCAAACTCTTTTTCGGATATTACCAACCCGATATATCATAACTTTAACCAACCTAGTGTGTCGGATTGGTCTTATCCGAATCAATATAACCCATGTCCCCAATCTTATAACCATAATTTCCATAATAATTTCAACTCTTCACAGAGTCAGTGGGGATTCATGTCCCCCGAGTCCAATTTTCAACCAACTTGTCCTCCTTCTCCACCTAGTCCACAATATTTTCAAGATTCATACTCAGATCCACCAGTCCAAAATAGAAATCATCAATTTTGGAAATGAGTATGCGTGAGTCCAAACAAAAATCTCAAAATCTGATGGACATACAATTTCACCACCAATTCCAAGACAAAACTTCATCTTTTCAACAAAACAATGAACCTATCAACTATGAAAAGATGCTTGAAGCCATGACTCAGGCTCAAAACGCTCGTAATCGTGACATAGATATGATGGTCCAATCTCTACATTCTCACCGTTTGACCAGTTCTAATGTCACTAACCATTCTGTTAGATTCGAAGAGTCATGTAGTTTTGGAAAACAAGGTTCCATTTCAGAACAATCATTTGAACTTTCCCAAACTCCAAATAATATTGATAGTTTGGCAAGTTATCCCTTGCCTGAAATCGAACCTGAAAATGAATATGATCATGAACCTCAACTTAGTGATTCAATTTTGCTTCCTGATTCAATAATGACTCTGGTGTCTTCACCTGACTTCAATCTTTTCCCCGAGTCAACATTGGATCCTATGCCAATTCATCATGAAATTGAATCACCCATTTTTGATGATCATATGAACTTGACCAATTTTACACTTTTGAAAATCCTATTGATAAATTGGCAAGTTCTCATTTTTATGACATTGAACTCAATGAGAAATGTGACCTAGATTCTCAAATCTGTGATCCAGTTCAAATTCCCGAATCAATATTGACTCCTGTTTCGTTACCGGACTTGAGTAACATTTTAGAGTCAGTTTTAATTCCCAGCCTATCATTCTTGAACTTGAATCACCAATATTAAGTCACATCCATTGTTGGAAAATATATGTGGACTTGAGTTTTAACTTTTGACTTGGACCCAATTCCTGAACCTATTTCGACTCTTGAACCTTTACTTGACTTAAGTCACCTTCTTGAGTCGGTATTAGTTCCTATACTTCCTGAGTCCAAGTCAATCATTCTATCTTTTCACACTCCATTCTGGGACGAGGTGGTTGACAAATTTGACTCCGAAATCAATTATGGAATTTGAAAATTAGATGGGATCAAATATTTAATAAAAATCCTTTATGGATTCATCATTTTAGTGGGTTATATTAGAGATATTTCTGGTGGGTTTCTCCGAACTGCACAAAAGTTGATTGAGTCGCATTTCGTGGACCAATCAGACCACCATCAGAACCACCACTTTAAGGTAACATTTTCCTTCCCTTTCGTCTTTTTCATGCATCTATGCATTAATTCATACATTGAGGACAATGCGTGAGATAGGTGTGGGGGAGGGTCTAACATAACTTAGGTTTTTCATTTTATTAAAAATAAAAAAAATTTAACATTTTCTTTGTTTTTAAAAAAACATTTTGAAAATAGAAACAATATTTTGACATATTTTTTGTAAGAAATTAAGTTAATTTTAAGGAATAGGAAAATCCAAATTAGGATTTCTTATACTTGGTCAAAATAAGATTATTTGTTTGATTTTTAGGGTTAGGAAGATAATTTGTCAAAGTAATTTAGTCTTGATCTTTACCTTAATGAAATATGCACACTTCCTACACTTACACACTTAGGGTTCAAAAACAAAGATTCTTATGCCTTATAAAAAAGAAAAAAATATATATATATATATATCTATGAAAAATGAACAAATCTAATTATTGATTAGCTAGGTGCTTTGGCCTAAGTAAGCCTTGGTATTTATGCAAAAGATGATTAGATAAGTTTGAGAAAAAAATATATATAAAAATCCTCTGATTGAGCTGGGTATTTGAGCCTAATAAAGCATAAGAATTCACGCCTAAAAGGGGTTCATATAATAAAATCCTTAGTTTTGTGACCTTGTTTGCTCGAGTCCTTAAGTCCTTGGGGTGTTTTCTCACCCAGTGCTCTAAGACCGTTTGGTTTGGGAGTCATCAATTAAAGGCTCGTTACATGGGCAGATTAGAAAGCCTAATAGAACTAAGGAATAATACCATTAAAAATATATATATATAAATAAATAAGGCATAAGAGTTAGAGTTAATGAACCCTTCGTCAAAATTTTCACGATCACAAGGTGCATATGACTTAGGGTAAAGTAATAGACTAGATGAGAAGTACAATTTGACTCCTTACTTTGATTGATAACAAATTTTTGAATAGAGACTAAGTTTAGGAATGAAAAATTCAGCTTTCCTATAACTTATAGATTGCTTAAATCTTACAATTATATTTCAAATATTTTTCTCTTTCAAAATGCTTTTCGAAAATACTAACTCTTTGTTTCTCTTTCTTTATGGATTTTGTGGGTGTAATCTACTGAAAACCCTCACGAGACAAAACTCGTCCTCTAGGGGAAACCTAGAGGTTTAACGGCTTGTTGCACATGCTCAGTGCAATCGCGTGATCTGCGAAAGTGGTCTAATAATCCTTAGTATAGTTTAGTTATTTTGCTCGAGGATGAGAAAAAGATAGGTAAGGGGGTGTGATTGGTCGCTAATGTTGCACATTTTTATCATCTTTCCATACTTATTATTGAATAAAATCTGCATTATCCTAATTAAATGTTTAATTTATTTGCAGGCCTATTCCTTAAGGAGAATGAAGAGAAACGAGCCCAAAAGCCCACCAGAATTCTGAATTAAATCAGAATTAATTCGAGCTCAGTGAATCAGGGCAAAAATCAAGAGGTTGAAAACCGGTTGAGAAGAATCCTCTCAGAATTGATTGGTTGAAGCAAAGATCAAAGGCAATTTCGTCAAAATCCTGGACTCAAACGAGAAAACCAACTGAAGATAAAAGCAGAAGGGAAAACCAGGGCGACCCACCAACAGGGTGTGGCCACCTGGCCACACCCTGGCCGCGAAAACGCGGCCAAAGCCGCGTTTCCGCGACTGTTTGTTTTCTGATGGGGGAGCGTTTGCTCTCCCAATCTTCCCGGGATTCTCCCCTTGTGGGTTTTTCCTATAAATACAGGTTTCAACTGAGAAAAAGGGGACGACATGCAGAGATAGGATTTAACCTAGTTTTCATTCTTTGTAGTTTAGGTTTTTCTTTTCTTTTTATGTAATTTGTACGTAAGCTTAGGTTAGATGAAGATTCATGTAAGTAAGAGAGAGAGGCTTATGTTGAGAGTGACACTGATGTACCCTCCTCCTTTCTTCCATTGTTTCTGCAAGCAATAAAGGTAAATATTTGTTTATGTTCGTATTTTCTTTTGTTTTCTTCTTCCTCTTTCTACTTTACCTCTTTTGTTTTTGATGAGCTTGCAAGTGAATCCAGAAGTATAAGTATACAAAAGTCTTTGTGAGTGCCAACGATAGTTCATGAAGATGTTCTCCTCCTCAAGATCCGTATCACTTCATTCTTGCTCGGCTTGATGATATAATGCGAATGGGGACTGAGCTCGATCCTATGACTTATGCGTTGAACGCCTCCGAAGTAAGGTAGAACATGCAAGGGTTCCAGGTAAGTCATCAACCAAACTAGGTAAGTATTTCTTCAATCTTCTTTCTTTTCTTTTATTTCTTTAGTATAGATCACCAACACCTCATCTTCCAACTCTTTCTTTCCCAACTTATTTGTACATAGTCGCTTTCATCGTTTTCTGATTCTCTCCACCTTCTCATTCTATCGCTTTCTTTCTAACTTTAACATAACTCCTTTTCATTTTCATTTCTTAAAACAAAGAAGAACTTTCGTTTTTCTTCATAACGATTTCAATACAAAACTTTGAACACTTCCATCACAAACCCTCCTCGTGGATCACGACCCGCATAGCCACTTGCTATAGCGGTAAGAATTGAGCACTTGCACATTATTATTAAAAGTTCTGAAATTTCGTATTTTGTGTGCAGGTAAAGCTTCAATCAGTAGCCGAATTCCCCGTGAAGGGCTCTGAACTAACTCCTCTTGATTCCTCTGAATAATAGTTGAGGTGCTATATGAAGCTCTCATGGTTAAGTACAAGTGAGGCACACAAACACACAAACAATCCAAGCATATAAGGATAAGCAATATGAATCAAATGCAAGGATAACACAAGCAAATATGATATGAATGAATGATGCTATGCAAAAACACAAATAAAGGAGAGAGAGTTTAGAGGCAATGGATCAAACGCAAATACAATGATATGTTCTGAGGTTCGAGCCCCTAGTTCTACATCCCTGCCTTCACCGAGAAGGATTTCTAATCCACTAAGGAGTACCGAACTCCTCTCTCAACCAATACAATGCCACCGAGGTAATACAACCACAATCCACCTCACAAAGAGGGATAGGCCCTTAGCCAAACAAACACAATCACCTCTACCGAAGAGGGATACAAACCAATACCACTCCGATCAACCTCTACCAAAGAGGGATACAACAAAACAAGGAGGGTTTACAACTTAGAGATTTCCACAACCTCAAACAATCTCTTTTCCATAAAACAAATGATCCTAAATATATAGGATAGAAGATATTGCTCAAGTGGAAATCAAGGTGTTTTTGAAAATCAAATAACAAAGAAAGACTACTTGGGAAATCTCTTGTAAATGATAGAAATGAAAATCCAAAATAATATCCCAAAAACCTTAGTTTTCTTTGATTTTTCCAAAACCCTTGAAAACAAAACAAAGAATAGCAATTTGATTCAAAAACTTTTTATTTAAAACACTAGAAGAAATTTGGAATTTTTGGCTCTAAAAATCTTAGTTAAAATCCCAAAGAAATGGGGCATATATAGGCCCAAATAAAAACTAGCCGTTGGCTGTTTTTGTCAGCCAGAACAGCTGGCGGTCGACCGCGGTCGACCGCCAACGGTTAAAAATATGACCGTTGGGCGTAGCGGTCGACCGGTCGGTCGACCCAAAATTTACAGAGAGTAGACCTCTTTGTTCGGTCGACCGCTCGATCGACTGGCCCAATTTCCTGGCCAAACGTGCACAGCCTTGTGCACGTCGGTCGGTCAACCGACTCTGGAATCCGGTTGACCGCCAGAGCCTGGCAGCCAGGATTCTGGGTCAGAAAAACATGTTTAAAAATATTCTAATAAATCTTATAAATCTTCTAAAAATTCAGAAAAATAGTTTCTAACATAATGTATGATATATAAACATGTGATAATTTCAACCCAAATATCAAACATTTTGAACCATTTTTGTGTCTTACAAATTTTACCAGAAACCAAAAACTGTATTTTACCACACTTGGATTTTTCAATAGAAAATCTGATTTTTTCTAAAAACTCATGAATAGACATATCAAAATTAGTTTGTCTAAGATATGAAGCATGCATGTATATAGAACATATCTAATATACATAAAAACCATTTAAACTTGTTTTGATCTAAACTATTCATGAAAACCAATATCCATAAAACGTAAAAACGTGTGTGTTGTGAACTTGAGCATATCAACTATCTAATCTTTACAAATAGATCTAAACAAACTAAACTAGGATACCTAAGTCTTCTTGACGATCTTCCATCTTCAAATAGACTCGATCCAAACCGTGATCCACGAGCTAGACTCCAATGAGTGCAATGTATGAACTTGATGCTCGGGCTCTGGAATCACCATGTGAAAGCTTCCAAACTCCTTTTGTTGAAGCAATCACCAACTAATATCTTGATTAATGATCTGAAACTAAAACCATAAGATTATTAGTAAACATAACTACATGAGTTAATCATCATCAAAACTAGAGTGGAAGGCCTTTGGGCAAACAGATACCATTAGTGCACTAGTTTCCTCTCTTATTCTCGCCTTCTATTGGATCTTGATAAGGAAATGTCCTTGTTTTTGCCGTGTAAAGCTACGTTAAAAGAAGAACTTTCACTTGATTTTCACGTGAATAGTTCTGATGCATAAAGGTTATGCTTGCCAATTATTCATCATGAGGCTACATCTTCAAGAAGTTAGAGATTAGTGGGAGCACTTACTAGAAGTTTCCCATGCATTTTACCATCTAGAAAAATCACTTTTACAAACCACCAATCATTCTAAAATAATTTTTGAAACCAACTTATTTTCATTTTCAAATTCTTTATTTGAAACAAAGAACTTTCTCTTATCTTGAATAAAGAAGCTGCATAATGATTTCATCGCTCTCCCTCCTTATGGATACGACCCGTAGAGCCACTTTGCCACTACGGAAGAATCGCAAAAGCAGTAACATCGACCCACATTCTTTTACCTATTTTTGTGCTTGCTTTTTGCCGATCAAATTGTTGCGTCATTGCCGGGGAGGGAACGGCTTTATTATTCAATACTAAAGATTTTTCTTTGTTCTTATCTATTTGAGATTACCAAGGAGCTCACTTTCACGGGAAGTGAAAGTGGTGGCCAAAGACGTTGCACGAGGATTCATTAGCCCTGAGAAAATTCGTGTAAAAGTGAGTTTTTCTGATTGAAGTACTAACAAACTCTTCTGCAGGGTTGCCGAAAATCGCTCAAATTGCATTCTAATTTTTTTTTAGCTCCCTTGAATGCTTCACCTTATATATGTGTAATAAACTCGACAGAAATTCACTTCTTACTTAATTGAAATTTGGATTAGGCTTGTGCATTTAGGGCATGTGTCTATTTCAATTCATTTCAATTTCTATTGAAGAGTACTGGAGAAAATGTACGTGTGCATTCATATAGAATAGGACCAATACTTTGGAGTGATTTCTCGCTTTGAGTGTTACCTTGTTGTGAATAAACTGTACACTTGCACAATTGACATTAAGGGCAAAACCCCAAATAAACAAGATAAGGTGGGAATTTTATCACCCTTCCTTAGCCCAAAAATCATCTCCAAGTGCACTCAGACAACCCAAGCCTTAACTAAAAACTGATAGACGTTGGCCCTAGGGACATCTCGGACTCATTAAGAGAATAAACGAGGGTGAAAATTGCTAGAACTATACTCCTGCAAAATCGATGTCTAAGGAAATTGGATTAAGAGGCAAAGCCTCGAAAGCTCCGTGGTTTGGCGTAATTAAGGCTCGTGGCTCATGCCCAGATACCTTCCACTGAGTTTTACCCTTTCTTGGCCGATTAGCTTGTAGTCGAGTTCCTACAACAACCTCCCCCGGAGAATCGACCAATTAGGAGTCGTCTAGGTCCAGGTACCTTAGAGTAAGGCTTTGTAGTTATTTTTCTTTCCTTTTTTTTTATTCTTTTCGATTGTTTGTTGTCTTTACATTGTTTGTGGTGTTCTGCATGCAAAAGTGGATTAGAGATCTGTAACTTCTAGATTAACCAGAAACACTCCTCTACCCTTGCATCTAGAACCGGTGATGGCGTCACTTCAGGACAGGTTTTACCCGATCAGAACCTTATTGCCATCTTGTACAAAACTGCATGAGGCAAATGGAAATAACTTTGAATTAAAGCCTTAATTCATCAACACTCTTTCAAAGTTTCATGGTTTAGAATCAGAGGACGCATACTTCTTTGTTAGGGAATTTGAAGAAGTGTGCCACATGATGCGTATTCCCCAGCTAGGAGACGATGCCGTTAGGTTACGTTTTATCCCTTTTTCCCTAAAGGACCTAGCTAAGAAATGGTTATACAGTTTGGCGGTATATTCAGTTACAACGTGGGATGATTTCATCAAGACCTTCTTGAAGAAATTCTACCCAATTCACAAGACGGCCCTCAATAGAAAGAATATCATGCAGTTCAGGCAAGAATCAAGCGAACCATTTTGGAGATACTTTGAGCGATTCAAAAATCTCCTCGCTCAGTGCCCAGATCACGGTGTGGAGAAATGGCGTCAGTGCCAGATTCTCTACGTTACTTTAGATTATCAGATAGAAACCCTATTAGAAACCATTGTTAGGGAGGGTTCTTGTAAAAGGATGAGAATCAGGATTGGGATTTATTTAAGGATTTAGCTGAAAAAATCCTGCAATGGGAGCCAGCCTCAGAAAAACTAAGGAATTCACAGTCTATAGCTTCAAAAGGAGGGGCTCCTATTCCTAAAATCATCCATAGCTACAGAAGATAAGATTGTTACCCTGATGAGGAGAATAGAGGCTCTAGAAACAAAAGAGCCAGCCAATGTTAACCAGATCAACCCACCACCAATTCACAATCCGGGTTGTTCATATAGTTAGGCACCGAACCATGTCTTTGAAGAGTGACCTATTTTTCATACCCAGCAAGTGTCACCGAGACACCTGAACACGGCCTAGTCACAGCTGCCACATAATCTTTACTCGCAAACGTACAATACTTGTTGGAGAAATCACTCAAATTTCTCTTGGGCCCAGAACAATTCTCCCAGGCCAAACTTTCCCAATAATTTTCACCATCCCAATCCTCCACCAAATTTTCCCAGTCCAACCCCATCTCCCTCCTTCCAAAGTTTACCAATGGAAAAGAAATTCAGTAAATTGGAACAGAGCATGGAGGCTTTTATGAAGTCCCAAGCCGCCTTCATGTAAAATCAGGGACAAACACTGAACAACTATTCACAGGCCATATCGAGAATGGAAATGCAGATGAGCCAATTAGCTAGCTCTCTAAGTAAAAGACTAAAGGGTACTTTACCTACTCAGCCGTTAGTTAACCCAAAAAACTCCAATCAAGCGTATGAAATTCAGGATTCTTTGATCAACTAGTGCAATACTGTTCACACATTTCGATCTAGAAAGAAGGTGGACGACCAGGTCTACCAACAAAAAAAATCCTACTCCAGCCTCCACCTCTGCTAGTTCCTCCCAATCTGCTCCACAAACATCTGACGAGGACAAAGCTACTGAACAAGTTCATAAGCATGTAGCTCCCTTTCCCAATAGGCTTAGGAACAACAATAAGAATATGCACATGGAGAAGATGCTTGGGATAATTTAACCAGGTCAAACTAAATGTGCCTCTTCTTGAAGCTATCCAATAAGTTTCAGTTTATGCCAAATTTCTTAAGGATATGTGTACGAAGAACAGAAAGACAAATGTGCCTAAGAAAGTATTCTTGGCAACCAATATAAGCGAAATTCTATATGGTCCCATTCTGGTGAAATACAAGGATCCCGGATGCCCCATAATTTCCTGCACTATAGGACAAAAAGAAATTAGCACAGCACTCCTTGACCTGGGAGCAAGTATCAACTTGCTACCTCTCTCAGTATACCAGCAACCTGGGTTGGGCGAGCTGAGTCCAACTCGAATCACCATTCGGCTAGCTGACCGATCTGTGAAAATCCTGAAGGAGGAAATCACAAATGTCCTTATTCGGGTCGGAGATTTTATCTATCCCATTGACTTCATTGTGCTTGAGACCCAACCGGTGTCAAATCCGCGGTCTCAAACTCCAGTCATCTTAGGGCGCCCATTCCTTGCTATAGCCAAAGACATAATTAACTGTAGGAATGGGTCCATGCGATTGACCTTTGGAGATATGACGAAGGAAGTTAATGTCTTCAATCTTGGAAGACAGCCCAAGGATATCAATGATCATACTTTTGAGATCAATTCCATTGAAAATCTGATCAGTGAACATGAGGAAAGCATGGAGATAGAAACGGAGGCAGAGTTTGATCTGGAGTCTGAGGATTTTAATGTAGACTAGATCATGGATTCGGCAATGGACTGGGCGTCAAGTCCAAGTGTACCTCATCATGGGATTGAAAATCTGAAGATTACCTCCAATGAAGCAACATCTTCCCTAGAGTAACTACTTCTCTTTCTTCTTTCCAATTACTTGGTTTTTTTCCATTTGCTTTTACTTACTTGTTACACTCCTTTTCTCTTTACCACTTAACTCTTGTTGTTTCTTTTACTATCATGTCTAACTAACTCTTTCATTACACGGCTAACTAACTACTAACCCACTAATCTCTAACAATTGATTGATAACCCAAATGAGTCAATAGTGTCAAACAAGTCTTGTGCAAATGAAAGCTATGACATCTTAAGACGTGGGTTCTAACTCTAACTTGCCTACAAGTATTAGCTTTCTTATATTTCATGCTTAACGGGTATTTGATGATCTATAAACTTTGCTTGTCTTTGTAAGTAGAGATTTTCCAATTAATCTTGCCGATACCATTAGTGCACTTGTGTCTTCCCTTATTCTTGTCTTCTATTGGATCTTGATAAGGCAATGTCCGAGGATTTACCGTGTAAAGCTAAGTTAAAGGAAGAACTTTCACTCGATTTTCACGTGAATAGTTTCGATGTATGAGGGTTAAGCTTGCCTATGATCCATCATGAGATTATATCTTCAAGAAGTTAGGGACTAGTGGGAGCACTTGTTAGAAAGTTAGCCATGCATTTTTACCATCTAGAAAAATCACTTTTACAAACCACCAAATCATTCTAAAATAATTTTTGAAACCAACTTGTTTTCATTTTTAAATTTTTTATTTGAAACAAAGAACTTTCTGTTTTCTTGAACAAAGAAGCCGCATCAAGCTTTCATCGCTCTCCCTTCTTGTGGATATGACTCATAGAGCCACTTTGCCACTACGGAAGAATCGTAAAAGCAGTAACATCAACCCACATTCTTTTACCTATTTTTGTGCTTGCTTTTTGCCAATCAGGGAGCATCATAGAAGCACCACGGGGCCACGAGTCGAAACTCAACATGTGGCCGCAACTTTTCTAGCGCCACGTGCTCCGCGCCGGTGGGTGCAGACTGTAATAATAAATGGGAATTTTTTATCTTCTTCTTCATTCCATACCATGGACCTAGGAACACGCATGAAAACCATTATTAACAACATTTTTATATAAAATAAATGTAAAGATGTGGTATGAAATATGCAATATTAGAACTAATCACCAGTCTGATTGAGATTTTACCTGCACAAAAATACAGAATTTCAGATCTTCAAGGATAGAATACAAGTACTCAATTCTACTGCTATAGCAAGTGGTTATGCGGGTCGTGATCTACAAGGAGGGACTAGCGATGGAAGCTTTTTTGGCAAGTTCTCTTTTATGTTAAAAAGAATGGTTAATGTTCTTCTTTTAGTTCTTTTAAAGAAAATGAAAAAGAGTTAAAGTTAAGTTACGAAGAAAGTAGTAGATAAAGAAGGTGGAGAAAATGAAAGTGGATATGTACAAAGAAATTGAAAAAGATTAAAAGAAATTTGGAAGATTGTGATGTTGGTAATTTATACTAAAATTAAAAGAAAAAAAAACTAAAACCTAAAAAAGTTACTTACCTCTTCGGCGCCTGCTTATCTTTGACCCGTATCGATGATGTACCTTTATTTGAAGGCGAGCGAAGTATGACAAATAGGATCTTCCCCGTTCCCGTATTATACTATGAATTGAAGTGGCAAGCTAACTACCATAGAAATGGATATCCATCACCATAAGCCATCAATGGAACTTGCAATGGCAAGGCAACTTCGAGGCTATTGGTTTCACTTGGATCCTCAAACACAGAAGAGGGAAGTAAATGAAAACAAGAGTAAAGAAGAAAAAAACTTCGATTCGATTCAAATAATAATGGAAAAAAAGATCACTTATACTGGCGTCACCTTCAGTACAAACTTGCTCTCATTCCTCCATGAAAGTCTCCTCTCCTCTCAGTTATATAAAGATAATGAAAATTAAATGAAAGAAAATAAAAAACCTAAGTTACAAGCTACAAATTAGCCAAAATTTTACTCTCTGCTTGATCGTCCTTTTTTGCCTTTGAGATTGTAGGTATTTATAGGAGAAATGCAGAGGGTAGAGGAGTATGAAGATAAGGAAAGCTGGCTATTTCTAAATTTGAATCCTCCCCTTATCTCCAAACTTGATTTGATGTGGATATTCAGGTCTAATCAGCAGCTTATTGGCGTATTGATTGCTAAATATAACTTATCAAATGACAGAACTAGAAATAATGATCAACTTTAGAGTTGTAGCTCTTTAAGTCATATTTCTGGATCATCTTGAATCATTAGATTTAAATTCTGGAAGCAAAAGTTATTATTCAAATACTAAAATGTATCCAATCAGAATCCAAGTCAAAATTGCTTCATCTCATCCGTTGATCTTCTCTCTATCCATTTATCCATTTGGATTTGGACTCTACATTTGACGTTATGCTCAATTGATATTTAACTTTAAGCACTTGAATCACCAAAAACTGAATTTAACCAACTGGATTTGCGATCATCCTCCTCTAACCAAATAGATCTAGCTAAATCTGAATTTAACTGATATTTATTTGATTTTATCCTCTTTCTCCCCATGATTATCTTCTATAAAATAGACATTTAAGACAAGAAATTTAGCAGATATATTACATGATAAATGTGGATATGTAATAAAGAATAATACAATAAATGTGTACAATCACACCCCTATACCTATCTTTTGCTCATCCTCGAGCAAAACAACAAAACTAAATCAAAGATTACTAGACCACTTCGCAGGTCACGCAATTGCACTGAGCTTGTGCAACAAGCTGTTAAACCTCTAGGTTTCCCCTAGAGGACAAATTTTTTCTCATGAGGATTTTCAATGGATTACACCCACAAAATCCATAAAGGAAGAGCTAATTGTTAGTATTTTGAAAACACATTTTGAAAGAAAAATATTTAAAATATTATTGTAAGATTTAAGTAATCTATAAGTTATAGGAAAACAGAATTTTTCATTCCTAAACTTGTCTCTATTCAAAAATTTGTCATCAATCAAAATATGGAGTCAAATTGTACTTCTCATCTAATTTATTACTTTACCTTAAGTCATATGCACCTTTGTGACAGTGAAATTTTGACCAAGGATTCTTTAATTCTAACGCTTATGCCTTATTTATTTGTTATTTTTTATTTTTTGTGGTATTATTCCTTAGTTCTATTAGACTTTCTAATTTGTCCATGTAACGAGCCTCTAATCGATAACTCCCAAACCAAACGGTCTTATAGCACCGGGTGATAAAACACCCCAAGGACTTAAGGACTCGAGCAAACAAGGCCTCAAATCTAAGGATTTTATTATATGAACCGCTTTTAGGCGTGAATACTTATGCTTTATTAGGCATAAATACCCAACTTAATCAGAGAATTTTATATATATATATTTTTCTCAAACTTATCTAATCATCTTTCGCATAAATACCAAGGCTTGCTTAAGCCAAAGCACCTAGCTAATCAATAATTAGATTTGTTTATCTTTCATAGATATATTTTTTCTTTTTTTTAAGGCATAAGAATCTTTATTTTTGAACCCTAAGTGTGTAAGTGTATGAAGTGTGCATATTTCATAAAGGTAAAGATCAAGATTAAATTACTTTGACTAATTATCTTCCTAACCTTAAAAATCAAACAAATAATCCTATTTTGACCAAGTATAAGAAATTCAACTTTTGATTTTCCTATTCCTTAAAATTGACTTAATTTCTTACAAAAAAATATGTCAAAATGTTATTTCTATTTTCAAAAAGTTTTAAGAGTAAAGAAAATGTTACTTTTTTTTCTTTTTTAAATAAAAAGAAAAACCTAAGTTATGTTAGACCCTCCCCCACACCTATCTCATGCATTGTCCTCAATGTATGAATTAATGCATAGATGCATGAAAAAGAAGAAAGGGAAGGAAAATATTACCTTAAGGTGATGGTTCCGGTGGTGGTCTGATTGGTCCACGAAATGCGACCCAATCGAATTTTCGTGGAGTTCAGAGGAACCCACCAGAAATCTCTCTAATATAACCCACTAAAATGATGTATACATGAATGATTTTTTTTTAAATATTTTACGTCATCTAATTTCCAAATTTCATAATTAATTTCGGAGTCAATTTTATCAACACCCTTGTCCCAAAATGGAGTGTGAAAAGATGGAATGATTGACTTGGACTTAGGAAGTATGAGAACTAATACCGACTCAGAAAAGTGACTTAAGTCAAGTAAAGGATCAAGAGTCGAGATTGGTTTAGGAAGTGGGTCCTGATTGAGTTTTTACCTGCACACAAAATAGAGAATATCAGGATTTAAAACAAGATGTGCAAGGTTCTCAATTCTAATCCACGGTAGCAATGGCTATGCGGGTCGTGATCCTCAGGGAGGGACTAGCGATGGAAGCGTTTAAGTAAGTTATCTCTTTTTTATTTATTTTGTTAATTACAATGGTATTTACAATGAAATTGAAGAAAAGAATTTGGAAAGATGTGGAAGATGTGGATCTATACTAAAATTAGAAAGAAAACTATAACACATACATACCTCTTCAACCTTCTTACCTTTGATCTGTTGCAACGACTTACCTTGTCTTGGAAGGCGTTCAAGTATGGCGTATAGGATCGTCCACCTTCGCAATCTACACTACGAAAAGAAAAGACAAGCTAAAGAGGAGGCTTGTTCATCTCCATAGGCCATCAAGGGCACTTTTTCGGCTAGGCAGTCTCGAAGTGATCGGATCTCATGGTTTGCAAGTCATCAGAGAAAGAAACAATAATAGAAGAACAATGATAGAACAAAAATAGAGACATAATAAAACAAGAATAAAATAAAAAGAACAAAGACAAACCTCGAGTCGATTCAATTAACAATAGAGGAAAAGTAAAACTTACACCGCTGTCACCTCAGTACAAGTATGAACTCCTTCCTCCATGAAAGCATCCTCTCCTCTCAGTTACAAAAATTACAAAAGAAAATGAAAATAAAAACCTAACCTAGATTACAAGTTAGCCTAAAAACCCTAGCTTTTAGCTCTGTATTTTCTGTACTGCATCTGCAGGGGTATTTATAGGTGCAGAAGGAGGTAGAGTCCCGGGACGACTCTACCAAAAAATCTTATCGCC
Organism: Agave tequilana; assembly: GCA_038442645.1. Classification (NCBI taxonomy): domain Eukaryota; kingdom Viridiplantae; phylum Streptophyta; class Magnoliopsida; order Asparagales; family Asparagaceae; genus Agave; species Agave tequilana. The sequence continues at coordinate 137,284 of JAVJIF010007805.1, forward strand.
AGAGTCAACTGGATTGCCGCGGAAACGCGACTTAGGCCGCGTTTCCACGGCCTGGTAGTGGCAGATGGCCACGCGCTTTGGCGCGTGGCTTCCCCTGGTCGTCCATCTGGGCGTTGTCTTCTGGAAGCTACATCCTGGCTCTTTATCTTGGGATTTCGAGATAACTTGGGAAGCAAGTTACCTAGATCTCAAATCTCCCAATATCTTTTTAAACGAATTTTCTTATCTTTGCACTCTCTTCTTTGGCTTTTATCCTCATCCTGCAAGTGTTTAGGGCTGAATAGAAGTCTATCCTTCCCTCTTCTTTCTATTTGCAACTATTGCCCTTGTGTAATTGCAATTTTGATGTTTAATAATTGCAACTTTTGCATTGGGCTTAAATATGGGCTTTTGGGCTTCTTTTGAGGCTTTATTTCTTTATTTTTATTTCTCAAGGCCTGCACACAATAAATCATAAAATATTAGTAAATGTGCAGAATTATAGGAATAAATATGAAAATGTGATGGTAAATGTAATGATAAAAATGCACTTTTCACTACCAATCACACCCCCACACTTATCTTTTTGCTCGTCCTCGAGTAAAAATCAAAAAGAAAAAGAAAAACTAAACTAGCTAACTCACTTTCGTAGGAATCACGATTGCACTTAGCACGTGCAACAAGCCGTTAAACCTCTAGGTTACCCTAGAGGACGAGTGTTGTCTCTTGAGGGTTTTCAGCGGATTACACCCACAAAATCCATAAAAAGGAAAATATTTGAAATACTTTTGAAAAGACTAAGTAGTCTATAAGTTTTAGGATTATCATTTTTATTCATTCTTAGACTTAGTCTTTATAAAGTAAATTGTTATCCAATTTAGGTAAGGATCAAAATTGAAGTTGTGTATAGTCTTTTTCGTTACCAAAAATCATATACATCCTTATGAATTTTTACTAGGAATTCCTTAACTTGGACTCTCATGCCTCTTTATTATTATGAATATATATATATTTTTATTTTTTATTTATTTTTTTAATATGTATAACTCATCTAATTTTCTTTCGTGTAAGTATCAAGGCTTCTTGAGGCCCTCATACCTAACTAATTGACTATTAGATGTGTTAGTACATATAAAAGTAATTTTTCTTAGTTTAGGCTTTCTAATCCACCCATGTAGCGAACTTAAAGTCGGTGGCTCCCAAACCGGTCGGCTTTAGGGCACCAGGTGAGAAAACACCCCGCGGACTCAAATTCGAGTGAACTAGGCCACAAAACTAAGGACTTTATTTTATTTAGAACTCACCTTTAGGCGTGAATACTTATGCTTCTTGAGGCACATGTATCCAGCTTAATTGGTGAACTTAATATTTTTTTTTTATATATGAGGCACAAGGGTCTTTGTCTTAGAATCCTAGATATGCATTGGGTATGCACATTTCATTAAGATAAAAATTAAGACTAACTACTTATTCAATTTCTCCTCCTATACCTAAAAATTCAACAATTTATTTATTTTGACCAAGTTTTTTGAAATCCTAATCATGATTTTCCTAATTCTTAAGACTAACTTAGATTTATTTCAAAAGATAAGTCAAAATATTGTCCCTTTTTTTTAATTAGCAAATTTTGGTTAGTTTCTAACTATGTTAGTATGTTAGTAAAGCCTACCCCCACACTTATCTCATGCATTGTCCTCAATGTATGAATGAATGCATATATGCATGAAAAAGAACAAGGGAAGGCAGAAGTTACCTCAAGGCGGTGGTTCCGGTGGTGATCTAATTGGGCCAAGCGTTTCTACCCAATAAAGATAATGTGGTAGTTCACGGGACCTACCTTTATTGACCTCTTTTCTATTTACATGTTTACAGTCCCCAGTATGAATAGGATCATGGAAGATCCTCTCGTGAAACTTACTTCCTTTACATGACCAGTCCTAGAAAATCATCACAGAGTCATGGTCTATACCTATGTCCAACAAAAGAATGTGACTTGGTAGAATGGTTGACTTGGACTCAAGAATGATAGGTTCAGGAACGAATACCGACTCAGGAGAGAAACTTAAATCAAGTAAGGGTTCAGGAGTCGAGCTTGGTTCAAGAAGTGTGTCCAAGTCAAGAAGTTGAAACTCAAGTCCACAATCATCTTCCCATAATGGAATGTGACTCAATATTGGTGATTCAAGTTCAGGAATGATAGGTGTGAGAATCAAAACTAACTCTAAAAGATTACCTAAGTCGGGTAACAAAATAGGAGTCAATATTGATTTGGAATTTGAACTTGATCACAGATTTGAGAATCAAAGTCACATATCTCATTGAGCTCAATATCATAAAAATGAGAACTTGCCAATTTATCCATGGGACTTTCAAAATTGCAAAGTTGGTCAAGTTCGATATGATCATCAAAAATGGGTGATTCAATTTCATGCTGAATTGGCACGGGATCCAATGTTGACTTGGGAAAACTAAAATCAGGTGGAGACACTGGAGTCATTATTGAATCAGGAAGTAAAATTGAATCACCAAGTGGGAGATCAGGATCATATTCATGCTCAAGTTCTATTTCAGGAAATGAATAACTTGCCAAACTATCAATTGGAGTTTCGGGAAGCTCAAATGATGGTACTGAATTAGAATCTTGTTGTCCAAAGCAACGTGACTCTTCGGCTCTAAGAGAATGATCAGCGAAAGCAGAATCGGCCGAACGGTGAGAACGTAAAGATTGAACCATCATATCTATTTCATGATCACGGGCTAATCTAGCCTGAGTCATGGCTGCAAGCATCCTTTCATAGTTGATAGGTGCAACATGTTGTGATTGGACTTGAAAAGATGAAGTGTAATCGTGATGAAGTTGTGAGTCGGTGGACTCACGCTTCATCATGTCTAAGATTGATGGTGGTTGTTGCTTGGACTCATGCATACTCATCATTTCCAAGATAGATGATTTTCTATTCTGAATGGGTGGATCGAGTATGAATCTTGGGAATACTGTGGACAAGGTGGAGATGGAGGACAAGTTGGTTGAAAATTGGACTCGGGGGACGCGAAACCCCATAAACTCTGTGAAGAGTCGAAAGTGGTATGAAAATTATGGTCATAAGATGGGGGTATGGGTTATATTGATTCGGATAAGACCATTCCGGCACACTAGGTTGGTCAAAATTACGATATGTCGGGTTGGTAATATCCGAAAAAGATGTTGGTGTGTAATATGGATTAAAATTGGAAAAATTATTATATGCCATATCACACAATCACAAACAAAAAGAAAACAAACAAATGAGCAAACAAAAAGAAAAAATTCTAACCTAAGTTAGGGTAGACCTATGACCTAGACGACTCCTAACTGGTTAGACTGTCCACGGGAGGTAGGGTGCAAACTTTGACCACAAGTTAATCAGCCAGGTCAGGGCAAGATTGGTGGGAGGTTTTCCGTCAAAGACGTTCCTTAATTAAATAACCACCAATCTTCGGGCTTTCGGCCCTCAATCCCCTTCCTAGACACTGATTTGGTAGGAGTCAACTTCCAACACCGTTCTCCCTTAGGATAATCTCCTAATTGAGTCCGAGATGTCCCTAGGGCCAACGTCTACTTATTTTTAGTTAGGCTTGGGTTATTGAGTGCTTGGAATATGATTTTTGGACTAAGGAAGGGTGATTAAATCCCCACCTTATCTTGTTATGGGTTAGTACCCTTAAGATAAGTTTGTGCAAGTGTACAAGATATGTAAATAAGATTCACTCAAAGCAATGAAAATCAACCAAGAGATGAGTCCTATTCTACATGCAATGCGAACGTACCTTGCTCCAGCACTCTTCAACAGTAAAAATAAAGGAATTGAAAAGACACGTGCCTAAAATGCAAACGTCTAATCAATTTTTATCTTTTTTAAAAAGTATTTTACTGTTGAATAATTAGAAGTGTGTAGGTTTATCACAGAACAAATATAATAGAGCTGACAAATCAAATTTGCAGATTGCAGCAACCTGCAGAAAACTGAATCAGTAGTTCTCTACTACTGCCGCGGATCCGCGGCTATTGCCGCGTTTGCGCGGCAAGGTAGTAGGCTCTGCTGCTCTGCCTTCGAGGGCAGAGGCACAAAGTTACTATATGTCCTTGCTGCTTGTTAGTTTTCCTGTTCTCCAAACCTGCAAACAGAAAGAATAAAAGAATTAGTTTTTTATTTTTGAGAATACTTACCGTCCCTCCCCAACAACGGCGCCAAAATTTTGATTGAGAGTGAAAGTGCATTTTTATCATTATATTTACCATCACATTTTCATATTTATTCCTATAATTCTGCACATTTACTAATATTTTATGATTTATTGTGTGCAGGCCTTGAGAAATAAAAATAAAGAAATAAAGCCTCAAAAGAGCCCAAAAGCCCATATTTAAGCCCAATGCAAAAGTTGCAATTATTAAATGTCAAAATTGCAATTACACTCTGATGCTCTGCCTTCTAGGGCAGAGGCACAGAGTTGCTATATGTCCACTTCTGCTGTTATTTTTTCTGTTCTCCAAACCTGCAAACAAAAAGAATAAAGGAATTAGTTAATTATTTTTTTTTAGAGATAAACTTACCGTCCCTCCCCGGCAACGGCGCCAAAATTTTGATTGAGTTTTTACCTTCACACAAAATAGGGAATATCAGAATTTAAAACAAGATGTGCAAGGTTCTCAATTCTAATCCGCGGTAGCAATGGCTATGCGGGTCGTGATCCTCAAGGAGGGACTAGCGATGGAAGCGTTTAAGTAAGTTATCTCTTTTTATTTATTTTGTTAATTACAATGGTATTTACAATGAAATTGAAGAAAAGAATTTGGAAAGATGTGGAAGATGTGGATCTATACTAAAATTAGAAAGAAAACTGTAACACATACATACCTCTTCACCTGCTTACCTTTGATCTGTTGCAACGACTTACCTTGTCTTGAAGGCGTTCAAGTATGGCGTGTAGGATCGTCCACCTTCGCAATCTACACTACGAAAAGAAAAGACAAGCTAAAGAGGAGGCTTGTTCATCTCCATAGGCCATCAAGGGCACTTCTTCGGCTAGGCAGTCTCGAAGCGATCAGATCTCATGGTTTGCAAGTCATCAGAGAAAGAAACAATGACATAAAACAAAATAGAAGAACAATGATAGAACAAAAATAGAGACACAATAAAATAAGAATAAAATAAAAAGAACAGAGACAAACCTCGAGTCGATTCAATTAACAATAGAGGAAAAGTAAAACTTACACCGCTGTCACCTCAGTACAAGTATGAACTCCTTCCTCCATGAAAGCATCCTCTCCTCTCAGTTACAAAATTTACAAAAGAAACGAAAATAAAAACCTAACCTAGATTACAAGTTAGCCTAAAAACCCAAGCTTTTAGCTCTGTATTTTCTGTACTGCATCTACAGGGGTATTTATAGGTGTAGAAGGAGGTAGAGTCCCGGGACGACTTTACCAAAAAATCTTATCGCCAGAGTCGACTGGATTGCCGCGAAAACGCGGCTTAGGCCGCGTTTCCGCGGCCTGGTAGTGGCAATGGCCACGCGCTTTGGCGCGTGGCTTCCCCTAGTCCGTCCATCTGGGCGTTATCTTCTGGAAGCTGCATCCTGGCTCTTTATCTTGGGATTTCGAGATAACTTGGGAAGCAAGTTACCTAGATCTCAAATCTCCCAATATCTTTTTAAACGAATTTCCTTATCTTTGCACTCTCTTCTTTGGCTTTTATCCTCATCCTGCAAGTGTTTAGGGTTGAATAGAAGTCTATCCTTCCCTCTTCTTTGTATTTGCAACTATTGCCCTTGTGTAATTGCAATTTTGACATTTAATAATTGTAACTTTTGCATTGGGCTTAAATATGGGCTTTTGGGCTTCTTTTGAGGCTTTATTTCTTTATTTTTATTTCTCAACGCCTGCACACAATAAATCATAAAATATTAGTAAATGTGCAGAATTATAGGACTAAATATGAAAATGTGATGGTAAATGTAATGATAAAAATGCACTTTTCACTACCAATCAGTTCCAAATCAAGAAGTTGAAACTCAAGTCCACATTCATTTCCCAGAATGTAATGTTACTTAGTATTGGTGATTCAAGTTCAAGAATGACAGGTGTGGGAATCAAAACTGACTCTAAGATATTACTCAAGTCGGGTAACAAACAGAGTCAATATTGATTTGGATTTGAACTACATCATAAATTTGAGAATCTAGGTCACATTTCTCATTGAGTTCAATTTCATAAAAATGAGAATTTGCAAATTTGTCAATGGGACTTTCAAAAGTATGAAATTGGTCAAGTTTAATATGATGATCAGAAAAGATTGGCGATTCAATTTCATGATGAATTGACACAGGATCTAATGTTGACTCGGGAAAAAGATTGAAATCAGGTGAAGACACTGGAGTCATTATTGAATTAGGAAGTAGAATTGAATCACCCAGTTGAAGTTCAGAATGATATTCATTCTCAAGTTCAATTTCAGGAAATGGATAACTTGCCAAACTGTAAATGTCATTTTCAAATTTTGGAGTTTGGACAAGTTTAAATGGGTGTACTGAAATGGAATCTTGTTTTTCCAAAATAATATGATTCTTCGGCTCTAACAGAATGGTTAGCGACATAAGAAATAGTCAAACGATAAGAATGGAGAGTGTGGACAATTAGATCTATGTCATGATTACGAGCGATTTGAGCCTGAGTCATGGCTTCAAGCATATTTTCATAGTCGATTGGTTCATCATTTTGTTGCGAGTGGACTTGAAAAGATGAAGTTTTGTTTTGGAATTTGTGGTGAAATTGTGAGTCTGTCAGATTTTGTGATTGTTGCGTGGACTCACACATTCTCATTTCCAAAATTGATGATTTTCTATTTTGAACTGGTGGAACTGAGTATGAATCTTGAAAATATTATGGACAAGGTAGATAAGGAGGACAAGTTAGTTGAAAATTAGACTCGGAGGAGATGAATCCCCATTGACTCTGTGAAGAGTTGAAATTATTTTAGAAATTATTATTATAAGATTGGGGGGCATGGGTTACATTGATTCGAATAAGACCAATCCGGCACACTAGGTTGGTTAAAGTTATGATATGCCGGGTTGGTAATATCTGAAAAAGAGGTTGGGGTGTAATATGAATTACCATTAAAAGTGAAAAAATTGTTATATAAGCCATATCACACAACAAAGAAAACAAACAAATAAGCAAACAAATAAAAGAAAAAATATCTAACCTAAGTTAGGGTAAACCTTAGACTTAGACGACTCCTAACTGGTTAGACTGTCCACAGGGGGTATATTGCTGAATCTGACCACAAGTTAATCAGCGAAGTAGCGGCAAGATTGATGGGAGGTATCCGTGCAGAAGCGACGGGCCTAATTAAGCCAAACCTCCGGCCTTTGGGGTTCGCCCCTCAATCCCCAACCTTAATCACCGATTTGGTAAGAGTCAGATTCAAATCAACTACCCCCTTAGGTCAGTCTCCTATTTGAGCCGAGATGTCCCTAGGGCCAACGTCTACTCAGTTTTAGTTAGGCTTGAGTTAGTGAGGAGATTGTTTGTAGGCTATGGGAGGGTAATGACTTCCTCACCTTATCTTTGTTTATAGGACAAGCCCTTATATCAATTTAGTGCAGTGTACAAGTATATAGAAAAAAAGTAACACTCAAGCAATATTTCATACAAGAATGAACCTTATACTAAATTATATGCACACATACCTTGGCTCCAACACTCTTCAACAGTAAAGAGAAATGTAATGAAATAGACACGTGCCTAAATGCAAAGTCTAAATCATTTTTAGCATTTAGAATCAAATTTTCACTATTGTGTTAGAAATATATATACCGTGAGTCAAACAAGGAGATAAATGCTACAGATATTAAACTATGCAATTTAGCCAACTTGCAGAAAATACAGTTAGTAGTTCACTCATATATGTCACAAGAATATAGCAAATCTGAGGGCTTCTGGGCTCTACTTTCTTGACCAGAGTCTAGAGCCACTTATATATCCACTACAATAAAAATTCCTTGTTGTTAAATCTGTACACAAAGAACAAAGAAGAAGTTAATCAAAAATATAAAACTAAAAAGAGAATAACTTACCGTCCCTTCCCGGTGATGGCGCCAAAATTTGATTGAGATTTTACCTGCACAAAAATATAGAATTTTAGATCTTTAACAATAGAATGAAAGTACTCAATTCTACCGCTATAGCAAGTGTCTATGCGGGTCGTGATCCACAAGGAGGGACTAGCGATGGAAGCTTTTTTAGCAAGTTCTCTTTTATGCTACAAAGAATGGTTAAAGTTCTTCTTTTAGTTCTTTAAAAGAAAATGAAAAAGAGTTAAAGTTAAGTTACGAAGAAAGTTGTAGATAGAGAAGGTGGAGAAATGAAAGTGGATATGTACAAAGAAATTGAAAAAGATAAAAGAAATTTGGAAGATTGTGGTGTTGGCCATTTACACTAAAATTAAAAGTAAAAAAAACTAAAGCCTAAAAAGTTACTTACCTCTCCGGCGCCTGCTTACCTTTGACCCGTATCGACAATGTACCTTTGTTTGAAGGCGAGCGAAGTATGACAAATAGGATCTTCCCCATTCCTGATTACACTATGAATTCAAGGGGCAAGCTATACTATCATAGAAATGATATCCATTACCATAAGCCATCAATGATACTTGCAAGGGCAAGGTAACTTCGAGGCTATCGGTTTCATTTGGATCCACAAACACAGAAGAGGGAAGTAAACAAAAATAAAAGTAAAGAAGAAGAAAAAAACTTCGATTCAATTCAAATAACAATGGAAGAAAAGATCATTTACACTGGTGTCACCTTCAGTACAAACTTGCTCTCATTCCTCCATGAAAGTCTCCTTTTCTCTCAGTTACATAAAAAAATAAAAATTACATGAAAGAAAAAAAAAACCTAAGTTACAAACTACAAATTAACTTAAATTATACTCTCTTCTTGGTCGTCCTTTTTGCCTTTGAGCTTGTAGGTATTTATTGTAGGATCTATAATCAAAGCAACACACCTAGAGGGGGGGTGAATAGTGTTTATAAAAATTAAACAAACTACTTGCAGGAAATTAAAGTAATCACAAGATTAACACAGAAAATACAAACGCAAATGTTGACTGATATTTTCCTGCACAAAAAATTAGATATTAGATTAAGAATAGATCGTGCGAGGAATCAGTTCTAATCCGCGGTAGCAGGGCTATGCGGGTCGTGATCCTCAGGGAGGGACTAGCGATGGAAGCGTTTGTAAGATTCTCTAAAGTTTTTATCTTTTTATTATTAGCAGTGGTGGTATTTACAATGGATGGTGGTATAAAAGAATATGGAGATGAGTTGTATTTATTCTACAAAAAGGAAAGAAAAGAAAGAAAAGAAAAGAAAAACTTACTGAGATTGGTTGAAGAAAGAACGTGAAAACCTTACATGTTCTACCTTGCTTAGGAGGCGTTCCACGAATAGATCATAAATCGATCTCAATCCCTGTGCACATTATATCGTCAAGCATACTCAAGTACGAAGTGATGCGTAACTTGGAGGAGACGTCTTCATGAACTATCGCTGGTTCTCACAGAGCTTAGTTATACGTGCTTATGGAATCCACTTGCATGTTCATCAACAACCACAGATCACAGAGAAAAAGAAAAGAAAACAAATAAAAATAACACATAAGAATAAAGAACAAAAGAAAGTATTACCTTTATTGCTTTAATCAATGGCAGAGAAAAGAAGATACATCGGTGTCACGCTCAATATAATCCTCTCTCTCTCTTGAAAATAAAAAGAAAAGAAACCCTAATTTACAAAAGAAACCTAGAAGAAACCCTAATTTTGGCCCTTGGCTCTTCTCTGGACGCTGGCCCTCTTTACGTTGCAATGCAGGTGCTATTTATAGATCAGAATGCCACAGAGTCCCTGATAAACATCACCACAAAATCTGCTCTCTGGATAAGCTAGGATTGTCGCGGAAACGCGGCTTTTGCCGCGGGTCCGCGGCACTTTAGTGGCTTCTGGCCAGCGCGCTTTGGCGCGTGGCTCTCCTGGTCCGTCCATGTGGGCAGGAGCGCGTGGCCTCTCCTGGTCCGTCCATGTGGGGCGCCTGCTTCTAGAAGTGTAATCCTGCCTTTTAAATCTGGATTTTCGAGATAACTTGGTAATCAAGTTACTCTTAATCCAGATTTCTTCAAATTTTCTTCCCACGAATTTTCTTCTTATCTTGGCCTTTTATCCTCATCCTGCATGTGTTTAGGTTGGGATAGAAGTCTATCCTTCCCTAATCTCTGATATTTGCAACTTTTAGCCCTTGTATTTGCATTTTGACTTCTTTGTATTTGCGCTTTTTCACCTGGGCTTCAAACATGGGCTTGGATCTGGGCTTTTTGGGCTCTTTAGGCTTTATTTATTGCTAAAATAACAATTCGAGGCCTGCACACAATAAATTACTAATTATTAATAAATGTGCAGAATTAAATGAATAAATATGAAAATGTGATGGTAAATATGATGATAAAATGCACTTTTGACTACCAATCACACACCCCCACACTTATCTTTTTGCTCGTCCTCGAGTAAAAACAAAGAAAAGAAAAGAAATGAAAAGATAATCTAACCTAACTCACTTTCGTAGGAATCACGATTGCACTTAGCACGTGCAACAAGCCGTTAAACCCCTAGGTTACCCTAAAAGGACGAGTGTTGTCTCGTGAGGGTTTTCAGCGGATTGCACCCACAAAATCCATAAAAAGGAAAATATTTGAATTATATTTGAGAGACTAAGTAGTCTATAAGTTTTAGGATCCTCATTTTTATTCATTCTTCAAACCTAGTCTTTATAAAGTCAATTGTTATTCATTTTAGGTAAGGATTAAAATTAATTTCTAATATAGTCTTTTTCGTTACCAAAAGTCATACGCACCTTGTGAATCTAGGAATTCCTTAACTTGGACTCTCATGCCTCTTTATTATTTTTATATCATCATCTAATTTTCTTTCGTGGTAGTATCAAGGCTTCTGAGGTGACCCTCATACCTAACTAATTGACTATTAGATGTGTTAATATATTTATTTTTTTTTTATTTTTTTTTTTTGGCATGTATAACTCATCTAATTTTCTTTCGTATAAGTATCAAGGCTTCTTGAGGCCCTCATACCTAACTAATTGATTATTAGATGTGTTAATACATATATTATTTTTTCTTAGTCTTCTTAGGCTTTCTAATCCACCCATGTAACGAACTTAAAGTCGATGACTCCCAAACCGGTTGGCTTTAGGGCACCAAGTGAGAAAACACCCCGCGGACTCAAATTCGAGTGAACTAGGCCCCAAACTAAGGATTTTATTTTATTTACTCACCTTTAGCATGAATACTTATGCTTCTTGAGGCACATGTATCAGCTTAATTGGTGATTTTTTTTTCTTCTTTTTTTTTTTATGAGGCACAAGGTCTTTGTCTTAGAATCTAGATATGCATTTGGTATGCACATTTCATTAAGATAAAAATCAAGACTAATTATTTATTCAATTTCTCCTCCTATACCTAAAATTTAAACAATTTATTTATTTTGACCAAGTTTTTAGAAATCCTAATCATGATTTTTCCTAATCCTTAAACTAACTTAGGTTTCTTTCAAAAAATAAGTCAAAATACTGTCCTTTTTTATAACTTTTTTTTAAAATTTTTTTTTTTAGAGATTTTTTTTGTTTATAGCAAATTTTTTTTTTTAGTTTTTACCTATGTTAGTATGTTAGTAAAGCCCACCCCCACACTTATCTCATGCATTGTCCTCAATGTATGAAATGAATGCATATATGCATGAAAAAGAACAAGGGAAGGCAGAAAATTACCTTAGGGTGGTGGTTCCGGAGGTGGTCTAATTGGTCCACGAAATGCGGCCCAAACAAGATAACATGGTAGTTCACGGGACCTACCTTTATTGACCTCTTTTTTATTTACATATTACAGTCCCCAGAATGAATAGGATCATGGAAGATCCTCTCGTGAAACTTACTCCCTTTTACATGACCAGTCCTGGAAAATCATCACAGAGTCATGGTCTATACCTATGTCCAACAAAAAGAATGTGACTTGGTAGAATGGTTGACTTGGACTCAAGAATGATAGGTTCAGGATCTATACCGACTCAGGAAAGAAACTCAAATCAAGTAAAGGTTCAGGAGTCGGGCTAGGATCAAGAAGTGGGTCCAAGTCAAGAAATTGAAACTCAAGTCTACAATCATTTTCCCACAATGGAATGTGACTCAATGTTGGTGATTCAAGTTCAGGAATGATAGGTGTGGGAATCAAAACTGACTCTAAAATATTACCTAAGTCGGGTAACAAAACAGGAGTCAATAATAATTCGGGAATTTGAACTTGATCTAGATTTGGGAATCTAGGTCACATATCTCATTAGTTTCAATCTCATAAATGGGACTTGCCAATTTTTCCATGGGACTTTCAAAATTGCACAATTGGTCAAGTTCAATATGATCATCAAAAATGGGTGATTCAATTTCATGATCTATGGGTATGGGAATAAATGTTGGCTCAGAAATTGGTCCAAATTGGGTAAGGATACTGGAGTCAACATAGATTCGAAGATGGAAACTGAATCGCAAAGTTGGGGATCGGGTTCACATTCACAATCTAATTCAATCTCATTGAAATTAAAACTAGCCAACTTGTCCAAAGATTGGGGTTGAGCAAGTTCATATTGATGTGATGAAATTGAATTTTGATCAAGGTCTTCTAGACAGAATGATTCTTGGTTCCTATCAACTTGGTTGGTTCGCTCAAGAATGTTTGAAAGTCTAGAAATTTGATCATTCATTATATCTTGCAACCGATCCACTTTTTCTTCTAACCCATCAAATAGATCAATGGTGGACTGAAACCTTGGTGATGTAGGAAAAGACGTATATGAAGATACTGGTTGAACAGGTGGTTGACCATATGGCTCAGGGGTATTGAATTCCCATTGACTCTGTGAAGAGTAGTGATGATTATTCCAATCTTGTTCATAGTATTGGGACTGGGGCATGTAATGATTCGGATAAGACCAATCTGGCACACTAGGTTGGTCAAAGTTATGATATTCCGGGTTGGTAATATCCGAATAAGAGGTTGGTGTGTAACATGGATCCTCATTAAAATTGAAAAAATTGTTGTTATAGGCCATATCACACAATCACAACAAAGAAAAAAAAACAAACAAAAAAAGAAAAATTTCTAACATAAGTTAGGGTAGACCTAGACCTAGACGACTCCTAACTGGTTAGACTGTCCACAGGGAGGTAGGGTGTAGACTTTGACCACAAGATAATCAGCCAGGTCGGGGCAAGAGTGGTGGGAGTTTTCCGTCAAAGACGTTCCTTAATTAAATAACCACCACACTTCGGGCTTTCGGCCCTCAATCCCCTTCCTAGACACTGATTTGGCAGGAGTCAACTTCCAACACTGTTTCCCCCTTAGGATAATCTCCTAATTGAGTCCGAGTGTCCCTAGGGCCACGTCTACTCTTTTTTTAGTTAGGCTTGGGTTAGTGAGTGCTTGGGATATGATTTTTGGCTAAGGAAGGGTGATGAATCCCCACCTTATCTTATTTATAGGTAATGCCCTTAAGATGAATAGTGCAAGTGTACAAGATAAATAGATAAGAATCACTCAAGCAGAAAAATCAACCAAGAGATGAATCCTATTCTACATGCAATGCGTACGTACCTTTGCGTCTCCAGCACTCTTCACAGTAAATAAAAATAATTGAAAGACACGTGCCTAATATGCAAACGTCTAATCAAATTTTATTTTTAACAACCAATAATTTACTGTTGAATTATTAGCAATTTACAGGTATATCACAGAACAAAACAAATAGAGCAGTAAGCAGTAATCTCAAATTTCAGCAATCTGCAAAAAAATTGAATCAGTAGTCCTTACTTTGCCGCGTTTCCGCGGCTCTGGCCGCGGATCCGCGGCAAACAGTGGGCTCCTGTGCTCTGCCTTCGAGGGCAGAGGCACAGGGCAGCTATATGTCCACTGCAGCTGCTGTTTTCTGTTTCTGTTCTCCCAAACCTGCAGACAGAAAAGAATAAAGAATTAGTTAAAAATTAAAATTTTTTTTGTTTTAGAGATAACTTACCGTCCCTCCCCGGCAACGGCGCCAATTTGTTGACTGATTTTTTCCTGCACACAAAAATAAGGATATTAGATTAAGAATAGATCGTGCGAGGAATCAGTTCTATCCGCGGTAGCAGGGCTATGCGGGTCGTGGTCCTCAGGGAGGGACTGCGATGGAAGCGTTTAGCAAGTTTCTCTAAAAATTTATCTTTTTAGTTAATTTGTTAGCACGATGGTATTTACAAAGAAAAGTGGTATTTACAATGAGTTGTGGGAAAAAATATTGGAGAGGTGTGGATTTGATCTACAAAAAAGAAAAGAAAAGAAACGAAAAGAAAGAAACTTACTTGAGATTGGTTGAAGAAAGAACGTGAAAACCTTACATGTTCTACCTTGCTTAGGAGGCGTTCCACGAATAGATCATAAGATCGATCTCATCCCTGTGCACATTATATCGTCAAGCATACTCAAGTACGAAGTGATGCGTAGCTTGGAGGAGACGTCTTCATGAACTATCGCTGGTTCTCACAGAGCTTAGTTATACGTGCTTATGGAATCCACTTGCATGTCATCAACAACCACAAGATCACAGAGAAAAAGAAAAGAAAACAAAATAAAAATAACACATAAGAATAAAGAACAAAAAGAAAAGTAATTACCTTTATTGCTTTAATCAATGGCAGAGAAAAGAAGATACATCGGTGTCACGCTCAATATAATCCTCTCTCTCTCTGAAAATAAAAAGAAAAGAAACCCTAATTTACAAAAGAAGAAAACCTAGAAGAAACCCTAATTTGGGCCCTTGGCTCGCCTCTGGACGCTCTGTACGTTGCAATGCAGGGGATATTTATAGGTGCAGAAGGAAGTAGAGTCCCATAAGACACTTCCACAAAAGTTGTTGCCGGAGTCATCCATACTGCCGCGGAAACGCGGCTTTTGCCGCGTTTCCGCGGCAAAGCTGTGGTTGTTGGCCACGCGCTTTGGCGCGTGGCCTCTCCTGATCCGTCCTGTGGGCTTCTGCTTCTGGAAGGTTGATCCTGGCCTTTTAATCTGGATTTTCGAGATAACTTGGTAATCAAGTTACCCTTAATCCAGATTTCTTTCTTCAAATCCTCTTCCACCACGATTTCCTTCTTATCTTGGCTTTTATGCACATCCTGCAAGAGTTTAGGGTTGGGTAGAATTCTATCCTTCCCTAAACTTTAATAATTGCAACTTTAGCCCTTGTATAATTGCACTTTGACAATCTGATTTGCACTTTGACTCTTGGGCTTCAAATATGGGCTTGGATCTGGGCTTTTGGGCTCTTTAAGCTTTATTTATTGTTAAAATAATAATTCGAGGCCTGCACACAATAAATTACAAATTATTAATAAATGTGCAGAATTAAATGAATAAATATGAAAATGTGATGGTAAATATGATGATAAAAATGCACTTTTGACTACCAATCAGGGGGAAGAACAAGATAGGAGCTTCTGGAGGTTAAAACCAAGCTAACATCTGCTCCTGTTCTAACTGTACTTTCGGGGACTGAAGGATTTGCCATCTATAGTGATGCGTCAAAATTGGGACTGGGATGTGTGTTAATGCAACATGGGAGAGTTATTGCCTATGCATCCGACAATTGAAAATTCATGAAAGAAATTACCCCACTCATGATTTGGAATTAGCCGCTGTGATTTTTGCCTTAAAGATCTGGCGACATTACTTGTATGGAGTGTCTTGTGAAATTTTTACTGATCATAAAAGTTTAAAGTACATTTTCACACAGAAAGAACTGAATATGAGGCAGAGGAGATGGCTGGAACTAATGAAGGACTGTGATATTACTATCCAATACCACCTTGGAAAGACCAATGTAGTGGCTGATGCCTTGACTCGGAAATCAGGAGGAACAATGGCCACTCTGATAACTCGCCAAGCAATAATATTAAGGGATCTAGAGGAAATGCAATAGAGGTGCGAGTCATTGATTCTTCTAATACTAGGTATCAACTGAATCAAGTGAGCATTCAATTGATCTATATGACAAAATCAAAGAGGGCCAACATAGAAATACTCAAATGAGGAAGGTTATGAAGAAAGTACAAGAAGGAGAACTCAAGGAGTTTCAAATAGAAGATTATGTACTGAGATTCAGACGCAGATTATGTGTGCCGGATGTAGCAGAGATCAAAAAAGAAATAATACGGGAGGCTCATTGTACCCCGTATACAGCTCATCCAGGGAGCACAAAAAAGTATCAGGATCTGCGTCATAACTTCTGGTGGGATGGAATGAAAATGGATATTTTCAATTTTGTTCACAAGTGTTTAGTCTGTCAGTAAGTGAAAGCAGAACATAAAAAGCCCCCAGGATTATGGTGCCATTACCAATTCCTGAATGGAAATGGTGTCACATTGCTATGGACTTTGTTACTGGACTTCCTCAGACATCCCAAGGACTGGATACAGTCTGGGTAGTGGTAGACAGACTTACTAAATCTACCTACTTTCTGCCTATCCGGATCAATTATTCAATGGAAAGATTGGCTCAAGTGTATATCCGAGAAATAGTTAAACTGCATGAAGTACCTGAGTCCATTGTATCAGATCGGGAACCTAGATTTCAATCTAGATTTTGAAGGAGTCTATCCGAAGCTATGTGCACTAAATTGTAACTCAGTACAGCAGCATAGCCCCAAACGGATGGACAGTCAGAGAGGACCATTCAAATATTGGAAGATATATTGAGAACTTGTGTATTAGATTTTGGGGGAAGTTGGGACAACTATTTACCCTTAGTGGAGTTTGCTTATAATAATAATTATCCGTCCACTATTGGTATGCCTCCATTTGAAGCATTGTATGGTAGAAAATGTAGATCACCGATCTATTGGGAGGAAGTTGGGGATAGAAAGATATTCGACCCTGATGTGATCTAAGAAGCTACTGAGAAGATCAAGTTGATTAAGGAAAGGATGAAAGCAGCCCAAATCAGGCAAAAAGCTTATGCAGACAATCGCCGCAGACCACTGGAATTTGAGGTGGGGGATAAAATTTTTCTGAAGTATCTCTAATGAAGGGAGTAAGACGCACCGGCAGTAAGAACAAATTAGCTCCTAGATATGTGGGACCATTTGAAATATTGGATATAATTGGCTCGGTTGCTTATCGTTTAGCCTTGCCTCCTGCTTTGGGGAGGATGCATAGTGTATTTCATGTCTCTCAGCTGAGGAAGTATGTACCTGATCCTGATCACATAATTTCCTATGGACCACTACAAATACAAGAAGATATGTCATATACGGAAGAGCCAATACAAATCCTAGATCGCAAGGAGAAACAATTGAGAAGCAAGATTATTTCTTTGGTCAAAGTTTTATGGAGGAATCAACATATAGAAGAAGCAACTTGGGAACTAGAAGAGGAGATACAGAAAGACTATCCATATTTACTCCAAGGTACGTTAAGTTTCGAGGATGAAACTTCTATAAGGAGGGTAGAATGTAACACTTGTCTTAACTAATCACCTTTTTCCTAACATTTAAATGTTTTAGGGAGGTGATGGGGAAGTAAGAATTCATGTTAGATACTATACATTATACTATGCCTATTAGTATGTATACACATATGTATGTATGTATAAGAAATGAAATACAACCTCATGCTTGTTAACTTTGCCACCATACCCCCCACCATCTTGTGGGTACTAGTACCTCACGAAGGGGGGAGGCATGGAGCCTTACTTATAGGGTAAGATATAGGAGTAAGAGTGATGGGGTTAGGGAGGGACACTTGTCATGAGATTATTGAAGAGATTGGGCTATAAATAGGTGGAGGATGAAGAGAAAAACCTCATTTGCCAACACTCTCTCTTCATTCGAACTTCACAAAAATATTTCCCTCTCTTCCTTTTTTTCAGCCGGCCGAATCCAGCACCAGCAGCAGCCCATTATCCCCATTTCTTCACACACACACACACTCTCTCTTTCTCCCTCTCATTTCTTCACAAAGATTTTCCTACTTTCTTTATACAAGAAAAAGACTTCATTTACTTACATGTTTTAACTCCTCCAAAGACCAAATAGAACAAGCTAAAGTGGTGATCTGACATCACCATAAAAGGGAATTCTTGTAGTCAAGGTTTTTCTAGAATACGAGTTAGGAGGGTGGTATTAGTTGAAAGGTAAGCATATCCTTAAAAAACTCTACCCCTCTTATACACTTTTAACTAAGGACTAATTATAATGATTTTGTGACCTTGTAGACTCCAATTTAGCGGGAGATCAAGCTTGATTAGGAGATATTCGCTTCAAGGGTCAGTAGAACATTCGAACCTTGTAATATAATAAGTAAAACTTGAAATTAAGTGGGGAAATTTCTAAGTTATAAATGAACGATGATGCTTGTGAATTGTTTATATGTTTATGTATACATTATGAACAATCATGTGGTGTTATGTTGTATTTCTTAAGAATGCTTATAAGGGTGCATGATCGACACGTTATTGTGTATGCATAGTAGTTTAACACATGCCTCTTAAAAAGAAATAGTTTTATGAATGAACATCATACTTGACTTCATGCACATGTTTGGCTACACATATATTGGAATGATATAACGTGTTGGTTATCTTGCAAAGGCTTTCATGTTGTTAGTTTAATAAGTGGTGACTTATACATGTTAATGTCTTTCTTAATATTGGCATCATGTAAAGTAGGAATCATGTGAATCTTTATGTTATTATTGTCTTATGGATCCTTGCATGTGGTTATTACATGAAGGATATGATATTTGCATGTTATAATACGTGGTAAACGTATTGGAGGAAGGGACCGGGTTGAACCGGAGGTGATCGAAGGGGAGAATAATACGTAGTAAACGTATTAGAGGAAGGGACCGGGTTGAAGCGGAGGTGATCGAAAGGGAGAATAATACGTGGTAAACGTATCAGAGGAAGGGACCGGGTTGAACTGGAGTGATCGAAGGGGAGATTATATTTTATGTTGATCATGTATGCATGTTGCGATTATATTTATGTTGATCATGTATGCATGTTGCGATTATATTTTATGTTGATCATGTATGCATGTTGCGATTATATTCTATGTTGATCATGTATGTTAATATGGTTAAGTTAGAAATTGTATGTTAAAACTATAAAGAATTGATATTCCAGACTTTAAGATAAGTCGACTTACCTAGGCAATTTCACTAGTATTAGTCGACTAGCCCTTGGGCTAAGTCGACTATGGAAGGGGAAATGGGTAGACAAGTCGATGGAAACACATCTTAGTCGACTATATATAAACTATAAGTCGACTAGTCTCAGTTACAGGAAACAAACAGAGAGTAAACATCTTCTTTTGACCATGACTAGTCGACTATAGATGATAAATAGTCGACTAGAGCCTATAGTAGTCGACTACACCAGAGAGGGTAGTCGACTAGAAATTGGTTATAAGTGACAAACAGAGAGCAGCATACCTTTTTGATCCATATCTAGTCGACTATAGATGATGTATAAGTCGACTAGTACATAGAGTAGTCGACTATACAGGTTAGGGCAGTCGACTACATAAGTCACTGGCAGCCAACAGAGAGTAAATACTTTTTGGATCAACCCAGTCGACTATAGCTTCAATGTTAGTCGACTAATAGTGGTATTAGTCGACTATAGGATTGGGCAAGTTGACTAACAGGACCTGTTACTGTGTTTTGGTCGGGACTTCAGCTAATACCTAAAAATTCATACAAATTGTATAAAAATACAATTGCCAACTTGATGATAAAGTCCAAATAGACCTACTTAATGGACATGCATAATATTGTTTTACTCACTGAGATGTCGAGCTCACTCTGTTCTCATTACCACCTTCAGGTTTGGACAAAGGTAAGTGACCCGCTTAATGGCAACATATGCGGGATAGGTGTCAAAGGAGACATTTCACCCTTTTTGCTTGTTCTTTTGATATGTATATGGTTGTAGAAAACTATGCATAACTTCTATTTGGATGCTTGCTATGAATTTGTAAATATTGTAGTGCTTGGTGCTAGACTCAAAGCCTGTATTATATTTTTGGAATAGTAATGTATTAGACTATGTTTTCTTATGAGTTATCGGACCAATATTTTGGGAAATGCTAAATCATGTTAAGATCATACATGCTATCAGAGTGGAGATTGATGTAAAGTATAGAGCAGTCTGAGGTAAGTAGAATGGAAGTATTGTATCTTGCTGGGTCCCACGCTTGGATAATCTGTGATGATTGTAATAAATGGAATTATTAACTTGGACCGTTTCAGATGTCATATTTATAATGGTGGTGATATTTGAAGTGTCGTGTGGGGCGCGTAATGATAAGTCCTCGAAGTAGTAGCCTGAATCTGAAGTGTTGTGTGTGGTGCGTAATGATAAGTCTCCGGAAGCAGTAGCCTGTACTTCTGAGGTAGTCCCGGGTAGAGACGGGACCCACTATAATATAAGCCATCAGATTTATCAATTTTCAAATAATAACTCGTCTTATTCATAAGTTGATGTATGTGTGCCGGTAGCACATACAAAAGCATATAGATCGGATGAATAACATAAAACAACCAACTGTAATAATATTAAGAACGTGTGATATTTGGTCTCTCCTTTGTTCGGGCCCTGGTACTAACCTATCAGACCTATGTAAGTTCTACAGAGTGCGAATTCTATTATAAACTATCGATGATGTGAGTCGCTGGTAGGGAGGCGATTGAAATATCAAACGATGCTGATTATTATTATTGAAAAACTTAAAATGCAACACCTTTATATTCCAGTTATAGTGTTATGCCCTGAGTTGACACCTTACTTTATGACATATGATTACTCTAGACACACTATAATTCTGTTACTCTTAGGGTAACTCAAGTTGTATAAACTCAGACGATGACGACATGAGATTGTGGTATATAGATGAGGGTTTTCTTATTTGGATTATCCCCTTGACGTATCTGTCCCGTGAATTCATAATCTGAGCTTGTACAACTAGTTTTGTCCATATTTGTATTTATCGCATGTTTAACTTATTATCGTATGTTTATATGTACCTATGCTTTTCATACTGCTTTCTATGCATGTTTTTAGTTTCAGATTCATCGATATACATGATTTACTGTCGTTCCTTTAATTTCCCTTATGTTACTTATTATTGCTTGTACCTGCATGCCTGTACCACATCACCTGATCATGTACACGTGTGCCTGTTATGCACGCCATTTGGCTTTATTATATGTACTTGCTGGGATTGCTAACAACCCTGAATCCTCATGTCTATATCTTAGAGTCTGGATCATAGTGACCTTGCTGTAGTTGATCAGAGTGCGCAACCTATCCTTTTGTGACGATCGGAGTGCAGCAGAAGTTTGGATCATCGCCACAGCTCTTCCTTCCAGTTTTCTCCCTGTTTGGTTCTCGAGACCCCTCTTGCTGCTCGTGAGCACCTCTCAGCTTTTGTATATCTCTTCATATATTGTATTCTTTTGTATTTTCTGGTGATATAATATTTCTGTAATATTGTATCACTCTCTGTGATAACCATGTACTTGTACTTTTCTGTTGGAATGTATGTTACCACTGTGCTTCCGCACTCTAATTCTTACCTGTACTGATGCTTAGCGTATATATGTGAGGGTATTTCCGACCTGCGTATATACATCGCAGTGACGTCTCCGTACCCGCCAGATCGGAGCGTCACAAATTCTCTCTAATTGTAATCCTATTCTTTGTTGTGGAGATGAGGAATGTAATAAAATTTTAGTTTTTGATGAAAAATAAGAGAAGAAATCAAATTAGAACAAAAAAATAGGAAAGAACCGGACCAACGATGCCGTGGACTTCCCTGCTTCTAGGATTCTCTACTAGATCAATGACCATGAAAGAAGCATCGACTTTGCTACTTCTACAACTGGATTCTTTCCCCCCCCCCCCACCCCCCCCCCCCCCCCCCCAAAAAAAAAAAAAAAAAAAAAAAACCAAACGTATTATATAAAGTGGGGAAGGGGTGCTGGGTTAATGGGTACTGTGGTTTGTTAAAAAAAAAAACCAACAAAAAATCTTGATCCACATTACACCATGTTTGGCCACGTATTATAGGCCTGATGTGTGGGCTGACATGTCAGCTTAGAGCCTTGGACAGTTGGACCCAACATGTCACTGCAACTACTCAGAAACACTATAAGGCCATATAAATCATCATATCTTTGTGGTTAGGGATAAAAACCACAACTGCGGTTGACAAATCAGCGATGTTGGGCCAATGTGTGAAACTATGTTTTACGGACACGACAACATTGACAGGACACCGAGAAATTTGACAAAATCTTAAAAATACACACGACCCGTGTACCCGACACGCGTGTCGGACACGTTCAAGACGACACAGCTCCATGATAGGAGTGCCTGTGCTACATAGGTGTAAAACACTGCACATGCGCGCGGACATACCCCGAGAAACGTCGGTTCTTTTGTTCCAATACATTTAGTTTCTATGTTTGGTTACAGTGGTCTTTGATGTCCCGTGATTTTGATTACTATTGAAAGTCAGTTATTATCACTCAACTAATTGATGGTACTTTCATATCATATTGATTGGCAGACTTCCGGGCATCTATATCAATGAATAAAGCATCTAAGGTGGATCTTATCCAAATTCAATTAACAAAAGCCTGAAATTTCTTTACAAAATTTACACAAGACTTTATGCATCCATCAGAGAGTTGAGCACATTGTAGATAAATAAGCCAACATTTAGTACAAAGGTCAGCAAATGTGGTGGAAAAGGTCAGACGGCATCTTGATCAGTGGTGCCTTGGGATTCTCATTTAACTTCATCATTTACCAAATGTTGATTGGAAATGGTTTCAATTTGAAGTTTCATCTCACAAATTAGTTTAGCTCAGTTGATTTCATATATTTTTACATGCTCTATAAGATCATTTTATGATTATATATTATTGATTTTTCTGGATATTTTTATGTTCTTATTGTAAATGTTTGTGTTGGGTAGATGCAAGAACACCTGTCATGTATGTAGTTTTCATTTATGTAGCGTTCACATGTTTTCTAGAAGCAGCAAGTGAATGATCTTTTGCATGTATTTTAGGGTAGGGTAGGGTAATGCGTGAAGTGGGCGTTGAAATTGTTGGATTAGGTGCATTAAAACTTACTGGATACCTAAGGGAACTAATGCAGCAGAGAAATATAAATTTCGAGTCATTATACACTGTTCGGACTATAAAGGAGGTATCCCCAATACTTTTGAGTTAACAGTATCTATATTTTGACATGCTTTTTGCATAACATGCACGGAAATATTCTCTCTTCAAAGGTAGGATTCTATCCTTACTGGTAAATCAGTTGAACTGTTGAAGCATGGGGATGGTTAATAAAAGTTTAACATCTAGAATGCATCTGGTGTTGGCTTAAAGTTATGATTTGGAGCCATTAGATGTTATAGCTATGATATTTGAATTATTCTTTAAAACGACTTAATTGAGTTCATTTCTATTTTGGCAATAACAAATGTTATTCATAGCAATAACCTGATAACTTCTTATTCTAAAATAAGCAACCTGATTACTTGTCCTTTGGCGGTAATGCAGAATTTGTGCTATGTAGCTGCTGATTACAATGTGCTACAGAAAGATACACAAGCGTCATGCGAAGTTTCTGATGAGGGTATATTCACTTCATCAAAGGAGCACTTCCAAGCTGCTGAAATCTTTTCCAGCTGCAAATTGGAGGGGTGTAAGTTGCTTTCATACATGTATTTTACTAGGGATTTGTCAATATTCATTCTAACCAATGGAAGCTTTAGCAATGTTCATACTTTATAGCTAACTGTTTTGGTATTTCATATCTTATTTCTGTTAGTTGCTTTCATACTTGTACTTGGGATTTCTCAATTTTCATTCTACTCAATGGGAAGCTTTAGCAAGATGTTTATACTTGTAGCCAACAGTTTTGGTATTTCATATCTTATTTTGGTTACTTGTCTATCATCTCCTCTTAAAATGAGATTGAAACTACTGTTCCATTTCTTAATGAGGCTAGATTGAATTGATCTATCAATCTTCCCATCTATTCTCTTTAAACTTCTCTTCTTAATAATACTGGATGGCGTTTAGTATATTCTTCAGTCCTTTAGTTGAGAAGCTATTAATGAATACTAGGGCACTATATCGTCCATAAGATTCTTTGTATGGGTTCATAGTTTTGTCTTCATCTCTAATGAAAAGATGCCTTCGAGTGGTGCTTATGTTATCGTTTTCTGGTCATAGGCGTGCTATGGGTTTGCGTCTAGCATTAGCTCTTTGCATGGATCATTGCGCCGAGGCAGAATTAGCTGATGATGGATGGTTTAAAACTGTAGTTTTGGCGGGTGGAACTGCATGCTTACCTGGATTGCCGGTATGTTGCAGAGTGATAATCGTGGTAATGCTAACCCAGCATAGCATTCATGCATTTATACTATTGATGCATGTTAATGCATATTATAATGATGACAAATACTTCTTGATGCTTGAACTGAAGTTTATTGCTTTATATGCAACTATTTCAGAGAGGATGGAGAAAGAGATGCAAAAACTACTGCCGTCATTCATATCAGAGGGAATAAATGTCCTCCCCCCTCCATCTGGAGTTGACTCTGCCTGGTTTGGAGTAAAGATTATAAGTAATGTAAGCACAAGAAAGTACCTATGGTAATATATAAATTAGCTGTCATCAATTGCTAATGACATTGCAGAAGAAAAAACCTCCCATAATAGATAGATAACATCTAACATCTCCACTTAGTTTTTTGTTTTTATAGCTGTTATTTGAAATTATCCGGAAAACCTGCAATTAGCACTTTGGTGATCACAAGAGTTGAATATACTTTTTTACTGGAATTTCCATAATTTACGGCTTTATATTCACTGCATAATTAGCTGTTAAGTATTCCAAAAATTTGTAAATGTCTATAGCATTATATAATCGCGCAATTCAGATTTTAGTGTTGCCTACTTGCAAATAATATCAAACTGTACTCTGTGCTATGCGATAACATCTCTTGTTAAAAAAAAATGTTGAAAGTTGCATTAAATGAACTACAAAACCAATATCATCCATGAAACTGATTGAACTTACCGCTGACCTCCATCTAAGCTCAATCTTCTCATGACCTTCATGTTTAATGTATCGTTGAGATCATTGGGTATCAATGATCATCTTTACATAATATTGAGCTGAGAGACTAAGGACGATTTGAGAAGAATCATAGCTAATGTGAACCTTGATACGCCTTCTCTGAAAAATGTGCCTTTCTGTTTAGATAACTTACACTACCAAGACCTGAGTTCTTGTAGTTCTAAATTCTAATAATGGGTCCAAATAATTTATGCTTGATTCAGTTTCTTTTGCACGCATATGTCTTCATGTTCTATGTTCAGAAAAATTTTACTCTCATTGCCTGATGGCAGGTTAGCACCTCCTCTGCAGCATGGTGTGTGTGACAAGGAAGCAATTTCGCCAGGAGTGTATACTTAGCGCGACATCATTCTTCGGCCCATGGTGGTGATGAAATTGTGTAGAGTTTCATGTTAGACTTATTTAGATTAGAGTTTAAATTAATTTGGGTCTATACAAGTCTAATTGGATTTATATACCCGTCTCTATATGCCTATGTTGTTGGACCCAATAAAGAATTGATCAAGCCTAATAGTTTTGGTTTAGACATGTTTCAATTACACTTAGCCATGAGTGTATTTAAATTACGACGTGGGACTCATCTACACGTGTGGAACTCGTGTTATCAATCAAGGATCTAAATCTATGATGAGTTGAGTTAGAATTTCTTGATGCTATATATATCATGGGTAGGATTTTCTCTCCACCATTAATCTATCATGACTTAATCTCTCGCTTTTCATCTCCTCTAAGGATCAAGGAGAGAATTTGGTGGCTGGAGAGAATAATCCTCTCCCTCAACTCCGGCATCTTCGAGATCGTGCAACCTTCGGTGTCCTTTTCATGATGGAATTATATATCTCTAAACCCTCCCTTCCCTTTAATCTTGATAAAGAGGCTTTTAGTTTATGCGTGGATCTTTAATGGAACAATTATTAGATTTAACAAATTGGTACCAGAGCCTTTTCTTTAGCAGATCATTGGGATATAAAATAAAATTTTGATCTCGATCAATAAATATCATGAATAAATACTTTCATTTAATTCAATAAATATTTTGTGTCTCATATATTGAATTAAGTTGAGATTATTATATTTAATTTTGTATATATTTTTTTTGCCTTATCCTGTGTGTTATTATTATTTTTAATTCTGTTTTTTAATTAAAACAGAAATTAAAGATAAAAGGAAAATGAAACCCCTTGGCTCATGCATGCAACCATGCAGGCCATATATGCATGTGCTTGGTCCACATGCATGCATGTACTTGGCCCACAGGCCATCCATGCATGCATGTATTTGATGCTGGCTTGCAGCAGCCCGCCGCCCATGGAACATGTAAATAAAATTAAAAAAAATTCTTTTCCATGGCTAGTGGTGGCAAACCGAATTTTAAAAGAAGTTAATTGTTTTTTTGGTTTACTTAATTAAATGAGATTATAAGATTAATTAAGATTAGGAAATTTAGAGATATAATTTTATTCTAGTAAGGAAACTTACTCTTAATTAATCTCATATTAAATTTTAATGGGGATTGTTGAGATTGATTTGGGTTTTAAGATTGAGATAGAATTCTACTCTATTAAGGATATTTTGGGGTAGAGTTCTAATCAAATAAATAGACCTATCCCAATCAATCTCACATTAAGCTAATCGAGTTTTATTCAGTTTATTAAACTCGACCCATTAAGAAGAAAGCCCATAAGTTAAACATTGCGGGTCGGGGATGATTCAGACCCGATGAGCACTACAAACCCGTTTTGTAAATAGAAACTTCAATTAGCCATTGTAAGTTCATCCAACTTCTGTTTTGAGCGTGTAAACAGCCGTTTCGAAGCTCTTGACGAGCACTACAGTATTACGGCACTATACATGACAAAATAATAGTTAGTTGACATATAAAAGGCATTGAAGTGTTTGTTTACCATGATAATATGTATCCTTACATGCTTTCGCTTCATCAATATTTATTATATTGCTTATATTGTTCTAGCATGATGAATATTGATATTTACTACAGTTGATAATACACAGTTGAAAATATATACATGTTCAACTGTGTATATAGTTCATGCGGACATAGCTGGTCCAAAGAAAGACTATTGTTTGACCGAATTATGTAGGGCGTCAGATACTTGATGTGGGTTATGCAAGTGGGAGAACCTTGGTGTATGGTAATCGGTCCAAAGGAAGGTTGTCACACTATAGGCCTATATTGCATTACCCTTATCAACCAGTCTGATAGCGGAACAAGAATTCAGATGCGTAGATATGTGTGGCCCATGCGTGTGGCAGTCGGCCCAAAGGAAGGTTATCATTATGGCCGGGTCATTACATATGTTATATGGCCGATATGGATAACTTAAAATCTGGGACCAATCCTATAAAGGGATAGTCGACCCAAAGGAAGGCTGCTCTTTTACATAGGACCTAGACTTTAGGTTATCTATATTGGGCCAGTACAATGTTGGCATAAAGAAACACAACTTGTTCTGAAAGTTTGGCCGACAGCTCTATCGATTAAACTGGTTGCATTTTCTGAAATTCAATTTCATGGCTATTACAATAAAATTTTGTTAATGCAATGTTTATGTTAAAATGATGAAAAATTATATGCTCATGTAGTCTAAATTGAATGGTACAAACTTTAAGAAAGACCATGTAAAAGATTGTTCTTGGATTTATTGACCTAAACTACACCTTAAGGACTGATGGACCCCTATTATCACTAACAAAAGTTCAGTTAAAGAAAAGGTCAATTATGATAATTAGGAGAGGTCCAATAGGATGTGTCTACTGGTCATAAAATATTCTATTCCTATAATTATTAAAGGTTCTATGCCTGATAAAGTCAGTAATAAGAGTTTCCAGGTGAAGTAGCCTATCTGTTTATTAAATCAGATAAAATTGACGCCAGCACGCATCTTAGCAAGCTGATAAATATGCGCTATAACGGCAAAGAAAACATAAGGGAGTATATTATGGAAATGTCTAACTTTGTTTCTAAACTAAATGCACTGAAATTGGAACTCTCTAAAGAGATTCTAGTGCATTTCATTCTGATCTCATTTTTTACACAGTATAACCCTTTTTTAAGAGTATTTATAATACTCAAAGGGAAAAAATGGAGTCTCACTGAGCTCATCAGTCACTGTGTCCGGAAAAAAGAGATTGAAAAAAGAAAAGACTGAAAGTACTCACTTAACATCCAGGGCAATATTTCTAATAAGAAAAGGAAAAGTGAAACTAAGGGTAGGAACATAAACACCATAACAGTAGCCGATCCTAAGTGGCAAAAGTGCAGGATAAGAAGCCTAAGATCATTACATGCTTCTTTTAAGTAAGCCACCTCAAGCAGGATTGCATAAAGCACCAGAAATGACTATTTAGCGGGTATATCTCATATTTATATTTGTTCTGTAATTAATTTAGCTTTAGTGCCACTTCATAAATAGTGGATAGATAATTCACATAAGTGATTCAATGCGGAACTTTCAAACTCAAAGGAGGCCCAACCCAGCTAAGCAATACATATACATGGGTGATGGAATTATAGTTGCAGTTGAAGTTGTTAGAGTTTGTAGGCTTAGATTAGATTCTGATTTTTTGTTTTAGATTTGGATGAGACTTTATACATACCGTCCTTATAGGCAAAATTGTATTTTTATTTCATTGTTAGACAAATCTGGTTTTACTGTCGCTACTGATAATGAAATGCTTAGTCTACTTTTCAAATCTGAAGTTGTTGGTACTAGAATTCTGATTGATTACTATATAAACTGAAACTTCATGCTTTATATCCTGAATCTTTATATGTGAATAGCGTAGGCATTAAGCGAACATTAATTAAAAAAAACATTAGGAAGTTTGGTGCTAAACGGAGTTCAAGAGGCTTAGATTTGGTGTACACAGACATTTATGGCCCATTCATTACAGCTTCCTGGAATGGTCGCAGATACTTCATCACTTTTACAGACGATTACTCTCGTTGTGGGCATCGATACTTGATTCATAAGAATCTCAATCACTGGACATGTTTAAAATATATAAAACTGAAGTTGAAAATCTACAAAATAGAAATATTAAAGCCGTTAGATCTGACCGCAGTGATAAGTACTATAATAGATACGACGGTTTTTGACAATTTACTACAAGAGTGTGGTATTGTAGCCCATTACATCATGTTAAAAATATCTCATCAAAATGGTGTTGCTGAGAGAAGAATCACACACTAAAGGACATGGTTAGGCGTATGATGGCTCACATTACTTTACCAGAGTCATTATGGAGTGAAGCCTTAAAAATTATTGTCTACCTCCTTAATAGAGTACTTAGCAAAACAATAACTAAAACTCCATATGAGTTATGGACTAGAAAATCTCTCAGTATTAGGCATTTACATGTTTGAGGTTGTCCAGCGAAAGTTCGGCCATATATACCATATGAGAAGAAGTTGGACTCAAGGACAATTAGTAGTTTATTCGTAGGGTATTCTGAGAGTTATAGAGACTTTAGATTTTACTATCCCTTCACTAAGA
The DNA here is from genome assembly GCA_038442645.1 of Agave tequilana. Lineage (NCBI taxonomy): Eukaryota > Viridiplantae > Streptophyta > Magnoliopsida > Asparagales > Asparagaceae > Agave > Agave tequilana. Next base: position 167,134 of record JAVJIF010007805.1, read on the forward strand.
ACATAAAGACGGATAATGTTAAATTATTTAAGGATATTTAGAACAGTGGGAGTCAACTATATAAGGATTTCACATTTGAGAAAGAATGTATTATTAATACCCATGACAACTGTTCCAAATGATGAAGTAGTTGTTCGACTTCAGAATAAAAATATAATTGTACCCTTACAAGGTATATATACAATTCATCCTGAAGTAGATCCTGCTGGTGAGGTAGAACATGAAAATTCTCAAGTACAAGTGCCTAGGAGATCAAGTAGGTAGAGGAGATCAGCCATTGCAAATGACTATATAGTTTATCTCCAAGAGCATGAGTTTCATATAGGGCTAGAGGATGACCCCACATCTTTGAATGAGGCCAAACTCAACATTCGCTCTACTAAGTGATCAAATACCATGAAAGATGAGTTAAAATCCATGAAGAATAATGATGTTTGGGATTTAGTAGAGTTGCCTAAAGGAAAGAAACCGATTGGTTGTAAATGGGTGTTCAAAATCAAGCGGGATTTGAAAGGTAATATCGAAAGGTGTAAGGTATGTCTTATCGTAAAGAGATTGACTCAAACAGAAGGCACTGATTATAAGGAGATTTTCTCCCTGTTTTTCATGAAAAATTCTTTAGAATTATCATGGCACTAGTGGCTCACTTTGACTGGAGTTACACTAAATGGATGTTAAGATTGCCTTTTTTAATGGTAGCATTGAGGAAAAAATTTGTATGGTGCAACCAAAAACTTTTAAAGCGAAAGGTTCACAATATTTGGTTTGCAAATTAAAAAAAATTCACTTACGGCCTAAAGCAAGCATCCTGTCAGTGGTATTTGAAATTTGATCAAGTAATATTCTTTTTTTTTATTTAAGGAGAATGTGGCTGATCAGTGCGTTTACCATAAATTTAAAGAGAGTAGACTCATATTTTTTGTGCTATATGTGGATGACATTCTACTAGCAAGTAATGACATGGCTCTTTTACTTGAGACCATAAGTTTTCTCTCAAAGAATTTTGAGATGAAAGATCTTGAAGACGTTTCTTTTGTGATAGACATTCAGATTCAACGTGACATGACGCATGGAATATTAGGTTTATCACAAAATGCCTATATCGATAAGGTGCTAGATAGATATAGCATGAAGAATTGTTCTAGGGGAGATAAGTTGAATCTACTCCAATGTCTCAAGAATGACCTACAGAAAAAGCAAATGAAAGACATTTCATATGCATCAGCGGTTGGAAGTCTGATGTATGCTCAAGTTTGTACCAATCTAGACATAGCATATGCTGTTGAGAATCTTGATAAATACTTGATCAATCTTGGGATTGCTCGCTAGAAGACTGCCAAGAAGGTAATGTGCTATCTGATTGGAATAAGAAATTGTATTGCAAATAGTTTAGAGTTAGAAAGTCTTAGTCTCGTTTCAAGGTAAATGCGTAGTAAAGGCTAGACGGGTCGATTCACAGGGAAGGACGCGATGGAAGCATTTCAGAATGATCTTCTCTGTAGTTTGCTTGAAAAAGAAAAAGAGAGAGATTGATTTGATTTGATCAAGTTTAAGAAATATAGTTTACTAATTATCTACCACAACCCATGGTATTAGTATCAAAGAATGAATATCATCTTGAAAGAATAAACATCCATCCTTGGTTATTAATTGATATTCAAGCAAGATGAATGATGTTGGAACCCTAACTAGTGTGCACTAATAAAGATTATTCGTTCATCCTAATTTCAAAGCATAACATAAGAGAAGTTTTTTAGTTAAAACTATGCTATCAAAGTTTTTAAGTATGAACTATGAAGAATCATTTAAAAATTGTAATCTGAATTAAAGTAAACCTAATCATCTATTCATCTTCAAGATGACCATTTTAATCCTAGGTTTTCTAACAATAATAGATATCAATAAATTCACCTTTTAAACTAAACTAGGGTTGATCGAGAGATTAGCAAACTATTAGTTTAATTTAGTTATTCATTTTTTATTTATTTTCAATTTTTATGTTGAATAAGAAAAATTGCATGAAAAATGAAAAGAAGAAAAAATAATTAATCTAAGCAGAAAAACTGAATTGAATTGCAAAGAAGAATGAGTTGTTGGCCCAAAGGCCTATCACCCTAGTTTTGATGATGATCAACTCATGAAGTTATGTTTACTAATGATCTTGTGTTTAATTAGTGACAGATTCTTTATCAAGATCTTAGTAGGTGCATAGCTCAACAAAGGATAAAATATCAAGATTTGGAGTTAGCACGGTGTGATCCAAGGAGCTTTTGGATCAAGCTTGGACCAAGTCAAGAAGATGAGAAGCCTTCAAGTGAAGACTTCAAGAAGATGAAGACTTGTGTCTAGGTATAAGATTTTTATGTTTTAGATAAAATGTAAAGGATAGAGTAGTTGGTGGATTGCTCAAGTACATACACACACACACACACACACACACACACACACTCTTGATTTACTTTATTTTAGAAAAGAATTTAACCAAAAATCAAACATGTATTTCAAGTGTTTTTGGTGTTTCTCATATACTTATCTTTTAACCAAAACCAAGTTTAGAGCTTAATGTCAAAAACTTAGATATTTCATCTTATTTGTGTAGTAGATCATATCCATACACACTATGCTTTAATGAGTTCAAAATATCTAGTTTTTATTTGAGGATGTTTTGGAAAAGTAAAGTTAAGAAAACATGTTTTGGAAAATACAGTTTCTATCATGAGCCAAAATTTTCCAACTTACAAAAATAGTCCAATCTTTATAACATGCCTTGATTTTGTGCAAGCATGTTTGTATATCAAAGTATATTGGTAAAACTATTTTTGTAGATTTTTATGTATTTTATGGGATTTTATTTGAGCCAAAAAGACTAAATTTTTAATCCCAGAAAACTGTTTCAGGCTTCAGCAAGTCGACTATATAGTCGACTAATACTGAAGTCGGCCGACCTGACCGGTCGACCGACGTGCACAAACGTGCACGCCTTTGTGTACTGGAGGACGGCCGACCGTGCCGGTCGACCGCTCCAGAGAGCTCTGCTCTCTGGAAAGTTCGGCCGACCGTACGGGTCGACCGACAGAGAGTTGTACTCTCAGCTCCAGTGGGTCGGTCGACCCAGGCGGTCGACCGTGGCTCCAACGGTCTGATTTCTGACCGTTGGCGGTCGACCGCTCGGGTCGACCGGCAGTTCTGACAAAGCCCCAACGGCTAGTTTTTGTCAGCCTATATATTTGGGGGTTTGTGGACTATTTTACATAAGATTTGGAGATAGTATTAGAGCCAGTTTTTCTCACTCTTTTCAGAAGTTTTTCTCCACAAAATAGAGAGCAAATATTTCCTATCTAAAGGGAAGATTTTATCAAGAGTGTTTTAAGTGATTCTTTGAGTTTTCCTCCACTTTTCTCATCCTTATTTTCTCACACCAACACTTGAGCATCCATTGAGCTATTCATTCTTATAGGAGTGTTGTAGTGAGATTGTTTTTAGGTGATCAAAGTGTTGTGATCACCAAAGTTCTACTTTGTACTTTGAGGAGGCGGACGTGTGTGTCCGCGTTGTTTAGGGTTCGGGTGCGAACTCTTCATGTTTTGAGGTGCGGCCTCGGCGAGCTAGTGAGCTTGCGTGTGTACGGGACTAGGGAGTCCGAGGGCTTGTAGGTGTTGCGGCACCGAGGAGAGATCCATTGGGATCTTGCATAGTGGAAATTCTTCGTGTGTCGAAGGCGGGGATGTAGAGCAAGTGTGGTCGAACCTTGAAACATACCTTTGTATTTGCGATTGCCATTTCTCTCTCTCTCCCTCTTGTTTGTATCTTGCATTCAATTATTGTCTATCTTATATGCTTGATATATTCATTTGTGCTTAATTGATATACTTGCGTGGGATTTTTGCTAACACTTGTATTCAACCAAGAGAGCCAACGCCGCACCTCAACCCATTCAAGGGGAATCTAGAGGAGTTTGTCCAGAGCCCTTCACGGGGAATTCGGCAACACTCTTGAGTTATACATAGTGTTTAGTGTAAAAGTTTTAATTAGGTCATAATTGTTTTTTAGCTTCCACATTATTTGCATCATTCATCATTAAGTGACCATTAGATTAGCCTTCACCTATTCAACCCCCTCTAGGTGAACCTTCAATTGGTATCAGAGCTTGGTACTCTGATTTTTGGTCTAACAATCTAGAGTTAAAGATCCTCATTTTTAGGCTAATCACATATTTTGTACACACACCATGGACTTCATGTCACCACCCATGTTTGACATTCTTAACATCCATATATGGAAGGTGAAGATGTCCTTGTACCTCAAAGCCCTAGGCATCTATGTTTATCTTGCCACTACTAATAATGCATATTGTTTAGATGGTAAGAACATTGAGGCTAATACAAAAGCCCTACATGCTTTAAAGTCTACCCTAGATGATGTTTATTTATCTAGAGTTTCTAACTTTGATTCGGCTTTTGTAGTATGGAATACCCTCATCTCCCTTGGCGAAAAAGATTAATACTATGCGGGGAGCGATTCGGACGTTGGAAGCAACACCTCCAACGTGTGCTACATGGTCCAAGGGGATAACCCCCTTGAGATAAACTTCGAATCTGATGATGAGGACATGTCATATGATGAGCTTACTACCTTTTGTCATCTTGTGCTTGAAAAATATGACATGCTTAAAAAGAAGAATAATAATTTGAAAAAGAACATTGCTTGCATGCATAAAGAACATGACTCATTTAGAAGTAACATTGCATGCTTAGAAAAAGAAAATAACAATTTGAAAAAGAATTTTGATTGCATGCTAAAAGAGAACGATTCTTTTAAAACTAAAATTGCATGTTTAGAAAAAGAAAAGGAAGATTTGAAAAATGAGAATGTTTCCCTCATGTCTAAATTGAATGATTTATGTGAAGGGAATATGCCTTTAAAAAATAAGATTGATTTGGTGGAAAAACAAAAGGAAGTTGTTTTTCAAGAAAATAAATCTTTGAAAAGACAAATTTGGGAAAAAGAAAAAGATTTTGTTTCACAAAAGAAAAAGAAAAATGATTCTTTATCTCATCATGCTTTTCATGCCACCACTAATGAGATTAAAGATTTGAAAAATAAAATGGATGGTTTGAATTCAACTTTGAACTCTTGTGCTTTTAATCATTCTAAGTTGGAGTCAATGTTTTCAAAGAAACAAACTCCACACATTCATGCACATCATAACTATGCATTTGCTTATGTTGCACAACATGATCACACTCCTACACATAAGCATACTAAGGTGTACATATGTACACATTGTGGCCGCAAAGGCCATTTAGCAAAATTTTGTTATGATAGGTTAAATTATTGTAATTTTGCTAATAAAAATGTTTGGGTGCCTTACAACAAGACTAACCCCCAAGGACCCAAGAAAAAATGGGTACCAAAACCCCCACCCCATGTTTTTGATATAGGTGAGGGCTCTCACAAGACGTGAGAGATTTGGTGCCTTGATGGTGGATGCACTTGGACTTGATGGACACATATATACATGCATCGCTATCAAGGAGTTTTGGTGGGTCAACCACCATGTTTGGAGCTTTGGAGTTGGTAACAATCTCTAAACTCCTATTTTATTTATTTACATGCTTATTCAATTGATGTCATATAGCATGTTCTTGTTTTATGTATCTTTGTGCTTCATGTGGTAATAACATGCTTAGATGTAGTTTTTATCAAAACTTGTATTATACATGTACAAATAGTGAGTTACACGTGTTTTATATATGTTTGCACTTCATGCTCATTTGTACCCACTATATGCACATGTATAGGCTAGTTTTGATGAATTCTCATTTATACATGCTTTGCCAATTCTTATGCTTTACTTCATGTATATGTATTTTTAATTCAAATCTAATAAATATACATGTATACCCGTGAGTCTCTTGCCTTCATGCAAATACATTTGATAGACTCTTTATGTTTGGGATATGTATGTGTATTGTTAATTTTGGATAAATCATACATATACCATGAAGATTAGTGTTTTTAATGAAAAATAATTTTTTCATGATTGTTTGTTTTGTTAAAAATGTGATTCATGATCTTTTTGAGCTTCGTTGACCATTTTCATGAAAATACTAGTTACATGACTTTTGAACACTCACACTTTATTTATTTTGTCATGACTTTGTTTCATGAACATATTTTGAACTTTATCGTCATTGAGTGTTGAATTTTGTGTATTTGGTATGACCCATGAAATACATATGCTTTGATTTCATGTTTTCGAAGGATCTTTAACTAGTTTTTCAAAAATTATTTTAACTAGTTAATTGTTCTTCATTTGGTAGTGATTTTCAATGCTATACTATTTTCAAATTTATTTTTGAAAACCCCTACCATCGATGGGAGGATGGATGGGCGATTATGCCTTGTATGCTTCATTGAAAATCTTCTATCTTGAGCATATGAAGGGTGGTAGGTTATGAGTTATACACGTGATCTTATTGTTATGTCAATTGGTATCTTTGAATCGTTTCAATTGGTATCAATTTGACTCTATATTTGTATATACTCATTTTTGTTTTATTATATATGTATGTATCAATTTCAATTGGTATACTCATTTCATACATATATATATGATTTTCATGTGCTTAACTTTCAATTGGTTCACAATTTTAAAGCACAAAGTTTATGATGAAAAATAAAAAATTTTTGATTATATGTTTACTATTGGTATCAATATGTTTCAACTTCATATTTGTTAATGTCAATTGGTATCAATATGTTTTACAAAAATGATTACTTTCAATTTGGTATCTTAAAATTTGTTTGTTTTACAAAAGCGCTGATACCTTTAAAAATTTTGTTTAAGAAAAATTAAAAAAAAAACATTTTGTTGATTTGTATTTCTTATATGCAAGGAGAGCTTAACATCTCTCTTACATATAAATTCATGTTGAGTATATTATAAATTGAGGAGCTTGACAACTCTTCTTTATATGATATACGTGTGTAGGGGGAGCTTCACATCTCCTCTTATGCATTACATAATATGTGTTATGTGAGTTAGGGCTTGTCATCCCTTTCTCATGTAATGCATATGTGTAGGGAAGCTAACTTAGCGTCTTCCTCTTCATGAATGTATATAACATATAACATTTTATTGATATGTTTGATTTGACCCCTTATTGATCTCTTTGTTTATGACAAAAAGGGGGAGAAAAATTTGTTGATTGTGTTTTTACCCCTTTGTTGATGATTGACAAAAGGGGGAGAAAGATTTTGGATTTATATGCATGTTTTGTGAAAAAGGATTGCTTATGCATACATGTTTTGTTTTGCAAATAGGAGAAAAAGAATTTGATTTGTTTTATGCTTGATTAGCATGTTTACTCCTACATTTGCATACATGTTTTTGTGCCTCATTGCATATTTATTTTGTTTATGTGTTATGCATGAGTTAAGGGGGAGCTTCTTTGAAGCTTTACTTTAATCCATGCATATATAACTTCATGAGTTTTGTCATCATCAAAAAGGGGGAGATTGTTGGCCCAAAGGCCTATCACCCTAGTTTTGATGATGATCAACTCATGAAGTTATGTTTATTAATGATCTTGTGTTTAATTAGTGACAGATTCTTTATCAAGATCTTAGTAGGTGCATAGCTCAACAAAGGATAAAATGTCAAGATTTGGAGCTAGCACGGTGTGATCCAAGGAGCTTTTGGATCAAGCTTGGACCAAGTCAAGAAGATGAGAAGCATTCAAGTGAAGACTTCAAGAAGATGAAGACTTGTGTCTAGGTATAAGATTTTAATGTTTTAGATAAAATGTAAAGGATAGAGTAATTGGTGGATTGCTCAAGTACATACACACACACACACACTCTTGATTTAGTTTGTTTTAGAAAAGAATTTTAACCAAAAATCAAACATGTATTTCAAGTGTTTTTGGTGTTTCTCATATACTTATCTTTTAACCAAAACCAAGTTTAGAGCTTAATGTCAAAAACTTAGATATTTCATCTTATTTGTGTAGTGGATCATATCCATACACACTATGCTTTAATGAGTTCAAAATATCTAGTTTTTATTTGAGGATATTTTGGAAAAACAAAGTTTAGAAAACATGTTTTGGAAAATACAGTTTCTATCATGAGCCAAAATTTTCCAACTTACAAAAATAGTCCAATCTTTTATAACATGCTTTGATTTTGTGCAAGCATGTTTGTATATCAAAGTATATTGGTAAAACTATTTTTGTAGATTTTTATGTATTTTATGGGATTTTATTTGAGCCAAAAAGACTAACTTTTTAATCCCAGAAAACTGTTTCAGGCTTCAGCAAGTCGACTATATAATCGACTAATACTGAAGTCGGCCGACCGGACCGGTCGACCGACGTGCACAAACGTGCACGCCTTTGTGTACTGGAGGACGGCCGACCGTGCCGGTCGACTGCTCCAGAGAGCTCTGCTCTCTGGAAAGTTCGGCCGACCGTACGGGTCGACCGACAGAGAGTTGTACTCTCAGCTCCAGTGGGTCGGTCGACCCAGGCGGTCGACCGTGGCTCCAATGGTCTGATTTCTGACCGTTGGCGGTCGACCGCTCGGGTCGACCGGCAGTTCTGACAAAGCCCCAACGGCTAGTTTTTGTCAGCCTATATATTTGGGGGTTTGTGGACTGTTTTACATAAGATTTGGAGATAGTTTTAGAGCCAATTTTTCCCACTCTTTTCAGAAGTTTTCTCCACAAAATAGAGAGCAAATATTTCCTATCTAAAGGAAAGATTTTATCAAGAGTGTTTTAAGTGATTCTTTGAGTTTTCCTCCACCTTTCTCATCCTTGTTTTCTCACACCAACACTTGAGCATCCATTGAGCTATTCATTCTTATATGAGTGTTGTAGTGAGATTGTTTTCAGGTGATCAAAGTGTTGTGATCACCAAAGTTCTACTTTGTACTTTGAGGAGGCGGACGTGTGTGTCCGCGTTGTTTAGGGTTCGGGTGCGAACTCTTCGTGTTTTGAGGTGCGGCCTCGGCGAGCTAGTGAGCTTGCGTGTGTACAGGACTAGGGAGTCCGAGGGCTTGTAGGTGTTGCGGCACCGAGGAGAGATCCATTGGGATCTTGCATAGTGGAAATCCTTCGTGTGTCGAAGGCGGGGATGTAGAGCAAGTGTGCTCGAACCTCGAAACATACCTTTGTGTTTGTGATTTCCATTTCTCTCTCTCTCTCTCTCTCCCTTGTTTATATCTTGCATTCAATTATTGTCTATCTTTATATGCTTGATATATTCATTTGTGCTTAATTGATATACTTGCGTGGGATTTTTTCTAACACTTGTATTCAACCAAGAGAGCCAATGCGGCACCTCAACCCATTCAAGGGGAATCTAGAGGAGTTTGTCCAGAGCCCTTCACGGGGAATTCGGCAACACTCTTGAATTATACATAGTGTTTAGTGTAAAATTTTTAATTAGGTTATAATTATTTTTTAGCTTCCGCATTATTTGCATCATTCATCATTAAGTGACCATTAGATTAGCCTTCACCTATTCACCCCCCCTCTAGGTGAACCTTCATGAGTAACCTTTTATTGGATGTCACTTGGCCATTTACGAAGCTCTTCTTCTTCTTCAAAATATTCTTCTTTAAATAACAAAAACAAAAATATAAGAAATTTTGGAAAGAGAAAAAATCTAAAGAAAAACTCTAAGCTTCAGTCTCTGGATGCCCTCTCTGTTGCTCTACAGGGGTATTTTTAGGAGATATAGGAGGTAGAGTCCCAGTACAATTCTTTCACGAAAACCCGTAACCAGTCTTATCCAAAGGGCAGTGGAAACGCGGCTATGGCCGTGTTTCTGCGGCAAATAGCGTGGCCAATGGCCACGCACTTTCTTGCGTGGCATCCTCTGGTCCGTTCATCTGGGCGCCTCCTTCTGAATTTTGCATTTGAATATTCTATCTTGAGAACTCGGGATAACTTGGGAAGCAAGTTATCACAAATCCGAATTTTTAAAAGGATTTATTCTTTATCTTTAAGTTCTCTCCCCTTTTATCTTTATCCTTGTATTGCAAACAACTAGGTTTAAGTAGAAGTCCATCTTATCCTTTTCCTCCTCTTTTTAGCAATTATGAGTTCTATTTTATCCTTCCTCTTCCTCCCTTAGATTTTAAAATTCAAGTTTAGATTAGGTTAGAAGGTAGAAACTTCTAAATTACTACAATTAATTTTGCATGTGGGCTTGTGGGATTCTTGGGCTTTTGGGCTTCACTTGGGCTTTGTTTCTTTATTTTTTTAATTACTCAAGGCCTGCACACATTAAACAATAAAATATTAGTAGCAGTGCTTAATAAAAGAATATATAGGAAAATATGATGGTAAATGTGATGATAAATATGCACTTTTGACTACCTATGACACCCCCGCACTTATCTTTTTGCTCGTCCTCGAGTAAAAATAAAAAGAAAAAAGCAAATAAATTAAAAACTGACCTATCCAAACTCACTTTCGTAGGAATCACGGTTGCACTTAACATGTGCAACAAGCCGTTAAACCTATAGGTTACCCCTAGAGGACGAGTGTTGTCTTGTAAGGGTTTTCAGCGAATTACACCCACAAAATCCATAAAAGAAAAAATGTTAGTGATTTAATTAATTAATTAATTTTATTATTTATTTATTCATTTTGAAAAAGAAATGAAATATTTGAAATATATTTGAAGAAACTAAGTAATCTATAAGTTTTAAGATTATTATTTTTATTCATTCTTGAACTTAGTTTTTATACAATAATTTGTTATCAATTTTAAGTAAGGATTAAAATTGAATTTTTGTATAGTCGCTTTCGTTACCCTAAGTCATATGCATCCTTGTTAAATTCTAACTACTTCCTCTCGAGGTCAATCTCCTAACGAGTCTGAGATGTCCCTAGGAGCTAACGTCTAGCAACTTTTATTAAAGCTTGGGTTGCATGAGTCAGGAGATGATTTTTTGGCTAAAAGAGGGTAATGACTTTCTCACCTTATGGTATTTTGGGTGTTGCCCTTAAAATCAATTTGTGCAATTGTATAATTAGGGAAGAATAAACACTTAAAGCAATTAAATCACTCAAGAGTTTTCCTACTCTATATGCAATGACATTTGTGCACCTTGCTCCATCACTCAACAATAAAACAAAAGCAATAATATGGAATAAAATTGACACGTGTCTAAATGCAAATGTTTAATCATTTTTTTTTTACAGTTCCAATCACCAATTTCTGTTAATTATTACAGCGTGAGGTAAAATCAAACATGAAAACTAATAGCAGAAATAGACAGAATACATAAACTTTTAGCTCTGAAAATTTTTTTGGTCACATACCCTAACTTGGCCGTGCTTGCACGGCAAAGTCAAGGATTCTGAGTCCCTGCTTTCTAGAGTAGGGATCTACAGATGCACATGTCCTTTTGCAATGATTAGTTTCTCTAAATTTGTATCTGCACATAGAAACAAAGAAGAAAATATTAACAAGTTAGTGAATAACTGTTCTCATTCCGGCAATGGGGCCAAAATTTTGATCGAGGGAAAACTGAACATAGAAAATAGTATTTTGAAATCAGAGATCGTGTGCTTCGTGTATGCTTTGGCTTCTCTTAATACTCTGTGATAGCAATGTGGTTATGCAGGTCGGATCCACAAGAATGGGAGACGATAGAAGCTTTATCAGTAATTTACTAAATCGTTAACAAGTTTTTCTTTGCTTCAAAAAAAAAGAAAAGAGAAAGAAAAGAAAAGAGAAGAAGATGGAGAAGAAGATGAAAACATAGTGGTGATTTGAGAAAAGGGGTTTTTAAAGCAAATCAAATGAAAAGAAAACCATGGCTAACTTTCTACTAATTGCTCCCACTATCCATACTAACCTCTTTGGGTGATCAATGTCTCATAAGATCATTAACAAGTCCTAGGCTTGATTGCATGGAGCTTTCAAAGCATGGCCTATAAGAAGTGGTTAACATTCAAACTTGACAAACAAGGTGCAATCTAAGATTAAATCATCAAGACAACAAAGAGCAAGTATGAAGTAAAAGAGAATTTGCAAGTTAGCTTGTTAGCAAGTTAGGACTTAGGAAACCATCATCATGACTCATCAATGACTCTTGCAAGAGCAAGACCTAATTGATGTTACTAGATTCATGTAGGTCATAATTAACCAAGAGTTAGTGTGTTAGTGGGTTAGTCAGCCATGTAAAGAAAGTTAGCTAGTCATCTAGAAAACAATTAAATAACTAAAAAACTAGATTAAATCAAAAAATATGAAGAGAGGAGAAAACTTACATTAGATTGTCACTTTTGATTACAATTTCTCTCTTTTTTTATGAATCTCTCTAACCTAATCCTAAATCTATAAAGAAAGAGAAAATTCAGGGAAAAAAAAGAAAATCCTAATCTCAGTTTCTGGTCCCTAGGAGCTGTATTTATAGGTATAAGGACTTGAGCCCTAAGAAACGAAGCCACACGTCAAAAATCAGGGCCATTGGCCCAGAAAATGCAATGGATCCGTAGCTTTTGCCGCGTTTCTACTACAAAATCAAGGCCTTTGACTTTGATTTTTTGGGCCACAAACTCTGTTTGATGATAGTAGGTTCCAGATATTATCATTAATTTTTATTTTTCACGTAGCACCAGCAAATAAACCCTCAATTTGGGATCCAATGTGGCTTCTAAAAGAGTATTAACTTGGGCTTCAAGAAAACTCTATCCAAAAATAGGTCCATTAAGCTTATTTTCTCCATTTTGCTCGTATCTACTGTAATATGCACACAAGAGACATAAATCGGTTAATAGCAGGGTTTTATTTGTAAACTAGATGGAGAAATGCGATAAAATATGAAGAATTGATGCTAATCATTCATCTAAACGAGCTCCACCAAGATTAACCAACAGAAACAGAATCTGCAGTAATGAACCCAATTGCTGAGTCACATGAACCTCTTTACCAATACTGCAATAGAGCATAACGACTTTCAATTTGAGCTTTTCTAACTCGCTAATTTGAGATTCATGTTTCTTCACCCACTTTCGTGGATTTAACTTGGTTCCTTTCGCGACAACTAATTCATCCTATTCAGTATCATCAGGCTTACATGATCTCTACTTGGTGCCACATCTGGTGAGATCCCAATTGATACCTGATCGGTCGCTGATATTACATAATTATTATCGTATTCTCATACTTATTATATAATAAACTCTGCTTTTAATCATAATTTTTGTCTAATTTATATTCATGCCCATTGCTAAAAGAAAGGAAAGAGAAATGAACCCAAAAGCCAATCAAAATTCTGATTTAATTCAGAATTAATTCGAAATCAGAAAATCAGGGCAGATCAGGACAAACAGATGGGTTGAAAATAAGATAGAACAAATCTTTACAAGTCTATTAGTTAAAGCCCAAGATCAATGACCGTTTCGTCAAATCAAGGAGCTAAAACGGAAAATCCAGAACCAAATAAAGTCAGATTGCGAAACAAGGTGCTGTACCCCCCGGCTGTGGCCACCTGGCCATAGCCAGGCTACAGAAACGTGACCATAGCTGCGTTTTTGCGGCTTTGTTAAGGGAGTTGGGGGAGCGTTTGCTCCCCCTATCTTCGTACGCTTCTCCCCGTTGGGTATTTGCCTATAAATAGTGGGTTTTCAGAGCGTACAGGAACGACCAAGTAAAGAGTAGATTTTAGGCCAGTTTTTCATTCTTTTAGTGTAGGTTTTTATTTTTTATTTATGTAATTTTTATTTCTTTGTAAGTTAGGTTAGAATGAGATTCATGTAGGTAAGAGAGACTTATGTTGAGAGTGACACCGATGTAACCTCCTCCTTTCTTTCATCGTTTCTATAAGTAATCAAAAGTAACATCTTCATGCTTTTCTTGTTTATATGTTCTTCTATTTCTACTTTTCCTCTTTTGGTTTTGATGAATGTCCAAGTGAACCTAGAAGCATCAATATAGCCATGTTTGTGTGAGTTCCACCGATATTTTATGATGATGTTCTCCTCCTCAAGATTCCATATCATTTCATTCTTGTTCGTCTTGATGATGCAATGCGAATGAGGACTGAGCTCGATCTTATGGGTTATACGTTGATCACGTCCGAACAAGGTAAAACATGCAAGGGTTCCAGGTAAGTCATCAACCAGAGGAGGTAAGTATTTCTTTTAGCTTTCTTTCTTTTCTTTTAATTCTTTAGTTTAGATCACCAACACCATCAACACCCAAATCTTTTATTACTCTTTTCAATTTTTTGTAAATATTCATTTTCTATTTTCTCCACCTTCTCAATCTATCACTTTCTTCATAACTTTACTTTAACTCCATTTTTTCTCTTTTCTTTTCAAGAACTAAAAGAAGATTTTTAACCATTCTTTGTAGCATAAAAGAGAACTTACTAAAAAGCTTCTATCGCTAGTCCCTCCTTGTGGATCACGACCCGCATAGCCACTTGTTATAGCGGTAGCATTGAGTACTTGCATCTTCTATTCCTAAAGTTTTGAAATTCTGTATTTTTGTGTGCAGGTAAAACCTCAATCAAATTTTAGCGCCGCTGTCGGGGAGGAACGGTAAGTAATCTCTTTTTAGATTTATATTTTTGGTTAACTTTCTTCTTTATTCTTGGTGTACAGATTTAACAACAAGGAATTTTTACTGCAGTGGACATATAAGTGGCCCTGAACTCTGCTCAAGAAAGCAGAGCCAGAAGCCCTAAGATTTGCTACATTCCTGTGATATATGAGTGAACTACTAACCTGTATCTTCTGCAGGTTGGCTGAATTGCAAAGTTTAATATCTGTAACTATTTATTTCTTTGTTTGACTCACTATATATATTTTTAATACAACAGTAAAAGGTTGATTGTAAATGCTAAAAATGATTTAGACTTTGCATTTAGGCACGTGTCTATTTCGTTACATTTTCTATTTACTATTGAAGAGTGCTGAAGCCAAGGTATGTGTGCATAGCATTTAGTATAAGGTTCATTCTTATATGAAATATTGCTTGAGTGCTACTTTTTTCTATATACTTGTATACTGCACTAAATTGATTTAAGGGATTGTCCTATAAATAAGATAAGGTGGGAAAGTCATTACCCTCCCTTAGCCCACAAACAATCTCCTCACTCACTAACCCAAGCCTAACTAAAACTGAGTAGACGTTGGCCCTAGGGACATCTCAGACTCAAATAGGAGACTGACCTAAGGGGAAAGTTGATTTGAATTTGACTCTTGCCAAATCGGTGTTTAAGGTTGGGGATTAAGGGACGAAACCCGAAGGCTGTTGGTTTGACATAATTAGGCCCGTTGCTTTAAGCACGGATACCTCCCACCAATCTTGCCCCTACCTGGCCGATTAACTTGTGGTCAGATTCAACAATATACCCATTGTGGATAGTCTAACTAGTTAGGAGTCGTCTAGGTCTAAGGTTTACCCTAGCTTAGGTTAGATTTTTTTTATTTGTTTGCTTATTTATTTATTTTTCTTTGTTTGTGTTTGACATTTCCTGTGTGATATGACTTATAACAATAATTTTTTCAATTTTAATGATAATCCATATTACACCCCGTCTTCTTTTTCGGATATTATCAATCGGCATATCATAACTTTAACCAACCTAGTGTGCCAGATTGATCTTATCCTAATCAATATAACCCATACCCCCAATCTTATGACCATAATTTCTAAAATAATTTCAACTCTTCACAGAGTCAATGGGGATTCACCTCGCCCGAGTCCAATTTTTAACCAACTTGTCCTTTTTATCTACCTTGTCCACAATATTTTCGAGATTCATACTTAGTTCCACCAGTTCAAAATAGAAAACCATCAATCTTGGAAATGAGTATGCGTGAGTCCAAGCAACAATCACAAAATCTGACAGACTTACGATTTCACCATAAATACCAAAACAAAACTTCATCTTTTCAAAGTCCAATCGCAACAAAACGATGTACCAATTGATTATGAAAAGCTGCTTGAAGCCATGACTCAGGCTCAAATTGCTCGTAATCATGACATAGATATAATGGTCCAAACTCTCCATTTTTACCATTTGACTATTTCTAATGTCGCTAACCATTCTGTTAGAGTTGAAGAATCATGTTTTGGAAAACAAGAATCCATTTCAGCACACCCATTTGAACTTGCCCAAACTCTAAAATTTGAAAATCACATTGACATTTTGGCAAGTTATCCCTTCCTGAAATTGAACTTGAGAATGAATATGATCTTGAACCTTAACTTGGTGATTCAATTCTACTTCCTGATTCAATAATGACTCCGTTGTCTTCACCTGATTTCAATCTTTTCCTGAGTCAACATTGGATCCTATGCCAATTCATCCTGAAATTGATTCGCCAATCTTTTATGATCATCATATTGAAGTTGACCAATTTTATACTTTTGAAAGTCCTATTGACAAATTGGCAGGTTCTCATCTTTATGAAATTGAACTAAATGAGAAATGTGACCTACATTCTCAAATTTGTGATTCAGTTCAAATTCCTGAATCAATATTGACTCCTGTTTTGTTTCCCAACTTTAGTCATATTTTAGAGTCAGTTTCGATTTCCACACTGTCATTCTTGAATTTGAATCACCAATGTTAAGTCACATTCCGTTGTTGGGAAATGAATGTGCACTTGAGTTTCAACTTCTTGATTTGGACCCACTTCCTGAACCAATCTCGACTCCTGAACCTTTACTTGACTTAAGTCACTTTCCTGAGTCGGTATTAGTCTCGTATTTTCCAAGTCCAAGTCAATCATTCTATCTTTTCACACTCCATTTTGGGACAAGGGTGTTGATAAATTGACTACGAAATTATTTGTGAAATTTGAAATTAGATGGAACAAAATTCTTAATAAAAATTATTCATATATATATATATATATATATATATATATATATATATATATATCATTTTAGTGGGTTGTATTAGAGAGGTTTCTGGTGGGGTCCTCTGAACTCCACGCAAATTCGATTGGGCCGTATTTCGTGGACCAATCAGACCATTACCTGAACCACCACCTTAAAGGTAATATTTTCCTTCCCTTTCTTCTTTTTCATGCATCTATGCATTAATTCATACATTGAGGACAATGTATGAGATAGGTGTGGGGGAGGGTTCTAACATAACTTAGGTTTTTCCTTTTTTTTATAAAAAACAAAAAAAATTATTATTAACATTCTCTTTACTTTAAAAAAACTTTTTGAAAATAGATATAATATTTTGATATATATATTTTGTAAGAGATTAAATCAATTTTATAGAATAGAATAATCATAATTAGAATTCTTATACTTGGTCAAAATAAGATTATTTGTTTGATTTTTAGGGTTAGAAAGATATTTTGTCAAAGTAATTTAGTCTTGATCTTTGCCTTGATGAAATATGCGTACTTTATACACTCACACTTAGGGTTCAAAAATAAAGATTCTTATACCTTAAAAAAAAATATATATGTATATCTATGAAAAATAAACAAATCTAATTATTAATTAGCTAGGTGCTTTGGCCTAAGCAAGTCTTGGTATTTATGCAAAAGATGATTAGATAAGTTTGAAAAATAAAGAAAAAAGAAATATATATATATATCTATAAGAATCCTCTAATTAAGCTGGGTATTTGTGCCTCATAAAGCATAAGTATCACGCTTAAAAGCGGTTCATATAATAAAATCCTTAGTTTTGTGGCCTTGTTTGCTCGAGTTCTTAAGCCTTTGGGGTGTTTTCTCACCCGATGCCATAAAACCGTTTTGTTTGGGAGTCACTGATTAAAGGCTCATTACATGGGCAGATTAAAAAGCCTAATAGAACTAAGGAATAACACTACCAAAAGTAAAATAAATAAATAAATAAGGCATAAGAGTTAGAGTTAAAGAACCCTTAGTCAAAATTTCACAGTCACGAAGGTGCATATGACTTAGGGTAAAGTAATAGACAAGATGAGAAGTACAATTTGACTCCTTACTTTGATTGATAAAAATCTTTGAATAAAGACTAAGTTTAGGAATGAAAAATTTGGATTTCCTATAACTTATAGATTACTTAATTCTTACAATCATATTTCAAATATTTTTCTCTTTCAAAATGTGTCTTCAAAATACTAACATTTTTTTCTTTCTTTATGGATTTTGTGGGCGCAATCCACTGAAAACCCTCACGAGATAAAACTCGTCCTCTAAGGGGAACCTAGAGGTTTAACGGCTTGTTGCACAAGCTCAGTGCAATCGCGTGACCTGCGAAAGCGGTCTAATAATCTTTGGCTTAGTTTTATTGTTTTGCTCGAGGACGAGCAAAAGTTAGGTATAGGGTGTGATCGGTCGCTGATATTGCATAATTATTATCATATTCTCATACTTATTATATAATAAACTCTGCTTTTAATCCTAATTTTTGTCTAATTTATATGCAGGCCCATTGCTAAAAGAAAGGAAAGAGAAACGAGCCCAAAAGCCCATCAAAATTCTGATTTAATTCAGAATTAATTCAGAATCAGAAAATCAGGGCAGATCAGGACAAATCAGATCGGTTGAAAATAAGATAGAACAAATCTCTACAAATCTATTAGTTAAAGCCCAAGATCAATGACCGTTTCGTCATATCCAGGAGCTAAAACGGGAAATCTAGAACCAAATAAAGTCAGATCACGAAACAAGGAGCTGTACACCCCCGGCTGTGGCCACCTGGCCATAGCCAGGTCGCGGAAACGTGACCATAGCTGCATTTTCGCGGCTTTGTTAAGGGAGTTGGGGGAGCATTTGCTCCCCCTATCTTCGTACGCTTCTTCCCGTTGGGTATTTGCCTATAAATAGTGAGTTTTTAGAGCGTACAGGGAGTGACCTGAAATCACCTAGAGGGGGGGTGAATAGGTGATAATGCTAATCTAGTGAACTTAATGCTGAATTTAAAAACTAATTGCAATTACAAGATGCAAGCAACAAGTGATGCACACAACCAAGCCAAGCATATAAGTATGAATGATCAATGTGAAATGATGCAAGACACAAAAGTAAAGAGAGAGAGATAGAGTAAGAGTCAAGGGATCAAGCGCAAACAACGAGATTTGTTTCGAGGTTGAGCACCCAGCTCTACGTCCCCGCCTTCACCCAGAAGGATTTCAACTCCACTAGCTTGTCCACATAGGACTCCCACAAAGGGAACCTCCACCGAGGATTTGGGGCAATACAATCACAAGGAGTACCCAACTCCTCTCTTTACAAACACAACCTCCTTCTAGAGGCAAAGCACTAAGCCAACAAATAATCACCTCACAACTAGAGGGATTAGCACAAAGCTTACACAAGGATCACCTCACACCTTGAGGGATACAACCCAAATGTACAACCTCCTCAACACAATGAGGGAAAGGCACAAAGCCAAGCAAAGATTGGGTTTACAACTTGATGGTCTAAGAAACAACCACACACAATCTCTTTTCCCACACAAAGATTCTATAGAATAAGAAAGTAGATGTAGGTCAAGTGTGGAGAAAACCAAAGGAATGGAAATCAAAAACTCAAAGAAAATCTTTGGGAAAAACTAGAAGCCAAGATGAAGAAGATGAATTAAAATCTTTTCCCAAAACCCTTTCTTGATTTTCTAAACCCTAGCAAAAACACCAAATAGATTGTTCAATTTAAAGCCCAAAAACTTCTTTTGATTGCTGTGAAAACAATAGAGAGTCAGGAAAAATTAGCCCAAAAATCTTAGAGCAAAAACTCTTTCAATGGGGTATTTATAGCCCCCAGAAAATTATAGCCGTTGGCAGCAGAAACTGCCAGAAATGAACTACCGGTCGACCGGTCGGTCGATCGGCCAACGGTCACTTTTGACCGCTGGCAGCTACCGGTCGACCGGGCGATCGACCATCCCCAGAACCAGAGTGCAACGACTCTCTGGCTGGCCGATCGCTCGGTCGACCGGGAGCAAACAGTGAGCAACCTGCTCTCAGTCGGTCAACCGTGCGGTCGACCGGCTTATGGGGCAGCCAGCGTGCACGTATCCGTGCACGTCGGTCGACCGCTGCGGTCGACCGGCTACTTGGTCCGGTCGACCGTCCTAGCCTGGCAGCAGCAGTTCTGGTCTGAAAAAACATGAATTTTTAATCCTAAAAATTCCCATAAAATCTCTAAAATTACACAAAAATAGTTTTATCATTTTACATTAAAATATAAACATGTGTTAAAAATTTCAACACAAATTTCAAACAAAGGACCATTTTTGTGTTGTAGAAATTTTGCCGAAAACCAAAAACCATATTTTTCTAAACTTGAATTTTCCAAATGAAAATCCGATTTTTCCAAAACTCATCCAAATACAAAACATGATATTTAAACACTTTGAAGCATGTTGTATATGGATAGAAATCCAATATACAAGAAACATATATATATTCATGTTTTTGACTTTATTCCAAAAAATATGTTTTGTTAGAAATACCAAAACATAAAACACATGAAATAGATTATCAAGCTAAGTTTGTTTAAATAGTTGAAACATGCATGTATATAGAACAAATCTAATATACATTAAACCATGTAAACTTGTTTTGATATAATATCTATTCATGCAAACCAAGATCGGTTAAACCAAAAATCGAAAAACCAAAACATGAAACGTGTGTGTTGTGAACTTGAGCATATCATACTATTCTAATCTTTACAATTTGGATCTAAACACAAAACTAAACTATGGTACCGATGTCTTTTTGTAGAGCGCCGTCTCCAAGCCGACTCGATCAAAAACACCGTGATCCACCGAGCTTGACTCCAATGAGTGCTATATATGATCTTATCGCTCGGGCTCTTGAATCACCATGTGAATAGCTTCCAAATCATCTTGTTGAAGCTAATCACCAACTAATATCTTGGTTAATGATCTGAAACTAAAATCACAAGATAATTAGTACACATAACTACATGAGTTAATCATCATCAAAACTAGAGTAGAAGGTCTCTGGGCGAACAATCTCCCCCTTTTTGATGATGACAAAACTCATGGAGTTATATATGCATGGATTAAACTTAAGCTTCAAAGAAGCTCCCCCTTAACTCATGCATACCAATAAACAAAAACATATGCAATACATACTAAACATGAAACGTATTTATTTGCTTGTTTATTGTGATGCATGAACATAAATCCTAAAACATAATGCTCTTGACACCAAACACCAAATAAAAAATGTTCTTTACATAAAGCTCTTGATACCAATAAAATGCTCTTAATACCAATAAAAAATAAACTAATAAATAAAACAAACTATGTTTCTAGATAAACTCAACATGCATATAAAAACATGAATACTTCTCCCCCTTTTTGTCAATCATTAACAAAGTGTCAAAGTAAAAACAAATCAATAAATTCTTCTCCCCCTTTTTGTTCGAAACAAAGAATCAACAAAGGGGTACAATCAAATATGATACCAATTAAAAAAAATGTGTCAATGAAGTGCATATTGATACCAAATGAAGGTGAACATAAAAACATTTTGAGAAATGCCTACCAATTGAAAGGTAAATGAGGCATTGAAACAAATCTCAAGCAAACATTTTTAAGAACAAAATGAAAACATAAACCAATTGATAGTAAAAACAAAATCTTAATACAAATTGATAAGTAAACAAAAAAAAATCTTGATACCAATAAAAAGTATTATTCTTTTTAATCATATGATACCAATTGAAATTATTATTCTCTATAATCATATGATACCAATCGAAATTGATATTATTTAAAGTCTAAGCATATATACATAAAAATATATGAGTATACAATAAATGTCAACATTGATACCAATTGAAAGATTCCAATGATACCAATTGAAATAACAATAAGATTAAGTGTATATCTCATAATACCTAGCCTCCCAATCATGTTCAAGTTTAAAATAATTTTCTCTATAAAGCATACATGAGCATGATCTCCCATCCAACCACCCTTAGAGGGTAGGGATTTTCAAAAATAGGTTTGAAAATATAGTATGTTTGAAAAACTCTACCATGTGAAGAATACGAACTAGTTAAATGAAAAATCTTGTAAACTAGTACGAAATCCTTTATGTAAAAAATAAAATAAAATGTTTTTCATGAAAAACATGTAAATCACATGATCATTAAACACTCAAAGTCCATAAAGCATATATCATACTCATGAAAACAAAATCATGAGAAAACTAATAAAGTAAGTGAACAAGTGTTATGTGACACATATCAACTTGAAAATATTCAATTTAGCTCATGTGAAATTCCTTTAAACATGAAACATGAAAATCTAAAATTTTTCAATAAAACAAATTATACTTCAAGGCATATGTATGTTTTGTCAACACAAAAAGTATACATACATATCCCTAAACACAATTGAGTCTATATATAAAGATTTGCATGAAAAGCAAATGACTTAAGGGGTATACATGTATATCTTAAAATTTGACAAAATGAACATATACATGAAGTGAAAACACAAGTTCATAAAACATAGCCAAAATGGAAATACAAGTTAGAATTCATGATTCATCAAAACTAGACTATACTAGCTCATCTAAAGGGTACAAATAGGCATTCAAGCACAAACATATATAAAGATTTATTTGTGGCCCACTATATGCACAAGTATAAATCCTAGTCTTAATGAAAACTAACACTTAAACAAGTAATCAAAACATGAAGCATAAAACGGGACATAAGTCATTATTACAAACATAAAACGATCATTATGTAAATCCACATGTTATTAGAACTATGATGAGCATAATAGCTAAACAAATAGTGAGAACACAACAAATGATCCATATAAACATGGGTGATCTCAAAGGCATACATGCATGTCAATGGTCTAATAATCATGGCATTTGACATACTAATCAAAAACATGAGGCATCAAAACAAAAATCATAAACATATATGTGATCATTATGTATATGCATGTGCATTAGATCTAGGACATACATATTAGTTAAAAATAAAGTGAGAACACATAGATATAGGTCCATATTAAACATGGGTGTCTCAAATAACTAAACATGTATATCACTAATCTAATAAACATGACATAAGCATAATGAATCAATAAACATCAAAATATGCTATAAACAATGATATGAAAGCATGTAAATAATAAACGGGAGTTAGAGATTGATACCAAAATCGATGAAGGCACATCTCTAGTTCTCCAAACCAATGGTGGTCCTCTCCACCAAACTCCCCTTGAAAGTGATGCATCCAAATTGTTTTCTTTAAGCACAGAACGCATCCACTTCAAGGCACCGCCACTCTCACGTGATGCGAGAGCCCACACCTATATCAAAAACCATAGGGGTGGTCTTTGGTACCCATTTTCTTTTGGGTCCATAAGGGTTAGTATCTTTCTAACCCAAACAAAATTATTTGCTAAATTTTCAACATGTATACGATCATAGCAAAATCTAGTAAGGTGGCCCTTTCGTCCACAATGTGTACATGTGTACACATGAGCATACATAGTGTGAAAGTTGTGACCGTGAGTAGCATGTGTATGCCAGGAGGATGTGCATGCAAAGATGGAACTTGTTTCTTTCGAAACATGGATTCCAAGCGTGAACGGTTCAAAGCACATTGGCTCAAAGTGGACCCAAACAATCAACACTTTGCTTTAAAACATTTATATCATTTTCAATACTTAAAGATAAAGTGGAGCATGTAATAGATGTGCTAGGTGAGGCTACACTAGCATGGCAAACATGTGAATCTATATCATTTTGCAAAGATTTATTTTTATTTAAGACTAAATCTAATTCTTTGAAATAAACTCAATTTCATTTTTCAAAGAATGATTGTCCTTTAAAAAAAATCTAATTTTGAAGATAGGACCTCATTGTTTTTCACAACATCATCACAATCATTTTTATTTTTCAAAAATTCATTTTCCTTTATGGCAAGGTCTAGTTGAGATTTAAGTGAGTCACGTTCACTATAAATCTCTTCCTTCTCTTGCAAAATTAATTCAAAACTTGAACAAAAACCCTTCATTTCTTTTTAGTTCAAGGTTCTTCTTTTTCAAAAGTTCATGTTTGCCCAAAAACTTTTCAAGCTTTGTAGCAAGTTCATAATTTAAGGCTTGAGCTTCTAAACAATCATTGCAATATGAACTAGAACTAGCATCTAGTTGAGTGTCCGATTGTACCTCAAGGGAGTCTTTCCCTTGGACCATGAGGCAATGCTCGTCGAACTTGTCTCTTCTAGATCTTCTCAACTTGTTGATAATCCTTGGTAGCTCGGGAGAAGTCAATATGCTCCGAACCGCAAAAGCCGAATCATAATGAGCAAACACATGTAAAAGATCATCATTAAGAGATGCTCTAAGTGTCTTAAGGGCTAATGCATTTGCTCTTCTATGCTTGCTAGCATTTGGGAAGGATTCTTGAGTAGTGGCTTGATAAACTAGATGTCCTAGACTTTTTAAATGACAACTCATCTTGGCCTTCCAAATATCATGTCTAGAAAAATCAAACAAAGGAGGGCTATCCATGAGTGCAACTATATGTGTGCAAATGAAAATACAAATGTAGATTAGCAAACCAAGATCTCACTCCTAAGTGGTTAAACCTAAATATCAGGAGCGTAGGCTCTGATACCAATTGAAATCACCTAGAGGGGGGTGAATAGGTGATAATGCTAATCTAGTGAACTTAATGCTGAATTTAAAAACTAATTGCAATTACAAGATGCAAGCAACAAGTGATGCACACAACCAAGCCAAGCATATAAGTATGAATGATCAATGTGAAATGATGCAAGGCACAAAAGTAAAGAGAGAGAGATAGAGTAAGAGTCAAGGGATCAAGCGCAAACAACGGGATTTGTTTCGAGGTTCGAGCACCCAGGTCTACGTCCCCGCCTTCACCCAGAAGGATTTCAACTCCACTAGCTTGTCCACACAGGACTCCCACAAAGGGAGCCTCTACCGAGGATTTGGGGCAATATAATCACAAGGAGTACCCAACTCCTCTCTTTACAACCACAACCTCCTTCTAGAGGCAAAGCACCAAGCCAACAAACAATCACCTCACAACTAGAGGGATTAGCACAAAGCATACACAAGGATCACCTCACACCTTGAGGGATACAACCCAAATGTACAACCTCCTCAACACAATGAGGGAAAGGCACAAAGCCAAGCAAAGATTGGGTTTACAACTTGGTGGTCTAAGAAACAACCACACACAATCTCTTTTCCCACACAAAGATCCTATAGAATAAGAAAGTAGATGTAGCTCAAGTGTGGAGAAAACCAAAGGAATGGAAATAAAAAAATCAAAGAAAATCTTTGGAAAAAACTAGAAGCCAAGATGAAGAAGATGAATCAAATCTTTTCCCAAAAACCCTTTCTTGATTTTCCAAACCCTAGCAAAAACACCAAATAGATTGTTCAATTTAAAGCCCAAAAACTTCTTTTGATTGCTGTGAAAACACTAGAGAGTCAGGAAAAATTAGCACAAAAATCTTAGAGAAAAACTCTTTCCAATGGGGTATTTATAGCCCCATAAAATTATAACCGTTGGCAGTAGAACTGCCAGAAATGAACTACCGGTCGATCGGTCGGTCGACCGGCCAAGGGTCACTTTTGACCGCTGGCAGCTACCGGTCGACCGGGCGGTCGACCGTCCCCAGAACCAGAGAGCAACGGCTCTCTGGCTGGTCGACCGCTCGGTCGACCGGGAGCAAACAGAGAGCAACCTGCTCTCAGTCGGTCAACCGTGCAGTCGACCGGCTTATGGGGCAGGCAGCGTGCACGTATCCATGCACGTCGGTCGACCGCTACGGTCGACTGGCTACTTGGTCCGGTCGACCGTCCTAGCCTGGCAGCAGCAGTTCTGGTCAGAAAAACATGAAATTTTAATCCTAAAAATTCCCATAAAATCTCTAAAATTACACAAAAATAGTTTTATCATTTTACATTGAAATATAAACATGTGTTAAAAATTTCAACACAAATTTCAAACAATGGACCATTTTTGTGTTGTAGAAATTTTGCCGAAAACCAAAAACCGTATTTTTCCAAACTTGAATTTTCCAAATGAAAATTCGATTTTTTAAAACTCATCCAAATACAAAAACATGATATTTAAACACTTTGAAGCATGTTGTATATGGATAGAAATCCAATATACAAGAAACATATATATATTCATGTTTTTGACTTTAATTCCAAAAAATATGTTTTGTTAGAAATACCAAAATATGAAACACATGAAATAGATTATCAAGCTAAGTTTGTTTAAATAGTTGAAACATGCATGTATATAGAACAAATCTAATATACATTAAACCATGTAAACTTGTTTTGATATAATATCTATTCATGCAAAGCAAAACCAAAACATGAAACGTGTGT
This sequence comes from Agave tequilana, assembly GCA_038442645.1. Lineage (NCBI taxonomy): Eukaryota > Viridiplantae > Streptophyta > Magnoliopsida > Asparagales > Asparagaceae > Agave > Agave tequilana. The sequence continues at coordinate 193,518 of JAVJIF010007805.1, forward strand.
GTTGTGAACTTGAGCATATCATACTATTCTAATCTTTACAATTTGGATCTAAACACAAAACTAAACTATGGTACCGATGTCTTCTTGCAGAGCGCCGTCTCCATGCCGACTCGATCCACCTGGGGACACTAAATAAATGAATGACATGGTGTTTGATGAAGTTGACCACGCTGAAAGTTTTAACTTCAACAAGTGGTATAGCCTCTGCCCACTTGGAAAAATAACCGGTTATTGCTAAGATAAACCGATGACCTTTTGTTGATGAGGGCCTGATAGGCCCTATGACATCGATTCTCCATGCTTTGAATGGTCACGACGCAACAGTCGGATGAAGTAGTTCTGGAGGTTGATGTATAAAGTCTGCATGGATTTGACAGGCTTTACACCTTTGTGCGTACTTGATGGCATCGGCTACCATGGTTGACCAATAATATCCAAGCATGTGCAATCGTTTCTTGAACTTCAGACCTAGTTGATGAGCTCTGCATATACCATCGTGCACCTCTTTAAGCACTTCCTGCGCCTTCGAATTAGAAAGGCAACGGAGGAGGATACTGTCATGTGAGCGACGGTAGAGTGTCTTTACTATTAGATCATAGTAAAAATGGAGAGACCTTCGTCTGATAGACGCCGCTTCTTTAGAGTCATCCGACAATATATCATGCAAAGCATAGTCAATGAGGGGAATCGCCAATCTCTCGGTTCAAACTCTGTCGAGGTGATATGGACCTCCTTGATTTTCAACACATGTTTAGGACAAACAAGTTATCGAGTAGCCACTGTAAGATGATACGTTGTGTCAATCGGTAAGGCTAATGTCGCTGCTAGTGCAGCCAGAGCGTTAGCTTAGTATTTTAGGATCAGGATACATGATCGATGTAAAAGCCATCAAATAAATTAGCCATTGTGATAACTGCATGTTAATAAGGTACCAAATCTCTGTGGCGGATCTCATATTCTCCTTTAACCTGATTAATAATTAGTTTTGAATGACCATAAGCTTCGAGGTAGCGTACCCCCATTTCATAGGCAAGCTGAAGGCTAATGAGTAGAGCGTTATATTCTGCTACATTGTTGGAACATGATTCCGTCAATGAAAACGCCCTAAGAAGGACATAATTTTATGGTGAGATAAATACAACCACACACCAGCAATGATTTTGCCTTTAAAGCCTATTCTTGATGCTCCATCAAAGAACGTCTGCCATACTTCATCCTCTGAAGTTATATTAGATTTGAAAACCTCATTTGGAATATCTTCATGAAGTTTTGAGCTCTCTGGAACCGGATGAGCAGTCAGGAAGTCTGCAAGTGCCTGGCCTTTAATTGTCTTCTGAGGGACAAAGAGCATATCATACTGAGACAGAAAGAGGGCCCACTTAGCTAATCTTGAATTCAGTACTCCTAGTTTGGTCACGAGAAGACGCAAAGGATTAACTCTAGAAATGACATATATGGTTTGGCCAACCAAGTAATGCCGCGTCTTTTGAATAGCAAAAACAAGAGCTAAGCATTCCTTCTCAATAGGGCTGTAGCGAGATTCAGCCCCTATCAGAGTCCTGCTCAGAAAATAAATAGCCTATTCGTGACCATCATCGTTCTTTGAGTAAGCAGAGCACCGAGAGAATGGTCAATAGCTTCACATAAAGCAGGAAAGGTTTCCTGATGTTGGAGCACTAAGACTGGAGGGTAGGTATCTCTTGATATCCTTGAAAGCCTCTTGACAGGTTGATCCCATACAAAAGAGACACCCTTTTTCGTGAGCCGAGTGAATGGTTGACAACGGTCTGACAGATTTGCAATGAACCTCCTGATATAGGCCAATCAACCTTGCAGGCCCCTAAGTTCTTTGAGATTCTTAGGTGGATGCGCGTTTGGATAGCTTGGACTTTATCCGGGTCAAAATGGATCCCTTTTGACGTGACAATGAATCCTAAGAACTTGCCACTCGAAACCTCCAAGAATGATTTTGTCGGATTCATTTTCAGTCGATGAGCTCGCATTATATCGAACATTGTTCTTAGGTCATGAGGATGATCATTCTTATCGCGACTTTTGACAGTAATGTCGTCGACATAACATTCTACTGTCTTTTGGAGGTAGTTGCGAAAAATTGTACTCATTGCACGTTGATAACCTACTCCCACGTTCTTCAATCCGAAGGGCATCACGGTATAGCAGTATACTCCCAACAGTGTCCTGAAAGATGTATGCTTTTCTTCATCAGGGTACATTTGATTTGACTGTATCCCGAGAACCATCCATGAAGGACATTCGTTCAAACCCACGCATATTATCAATCATGACATCGGTGATGGGCAATGGGAATTCGTCTTTGGGACAAGCTGTATTGAGATCGCGGTAGTCAATGCAGATTCAAATTTTTCATTCTTCATAAGAACAGGAATAATGTTAGCAACCTAATTTGGATGCTGCTCCTCCGTATGAAACCACATGCGATGAGTTTATGGACTTCAGCTTCAATAGCTTCCATAATGTTCGGGCGAAATCGTCGTTGTGGTTGCTTGACTGGCTTGGCATCAGGCTTGATATTCAGACGATGCATGGCTATTACGGATTAAGTCCGGGCATGTCTTCATAATTCCATGCAAAGACATCGATATCTCTTTTACGAGTACAATCAATTCTTCTTTCTCCGTAAGTGATAAGTTCTCACTTATAAAGATGGGTTTAGGGTGGTCTTGACTATCCAAGTTAACCTGGATCTCATTGTCTTCAGTAGGTGGTTCGCGTTATTCGAATCGCTTTTCTCAATGGAAATTTAGTTGCTGAGCCATGGTTCAACATCAATAGCTCCCGCAGGCTCCAATTGACTACTTGAAGTCATATTAATGGAGAGATTCTCGAACATCGTTCCCACGCTGACATCTAACTCCCACTCAGAGGAAGAGGCAGAGCGTGATTGATTGGTTTGTTATCTTCGGATCGAATCGATGTAGAAGGTCGAGGTGTAACATACCCCAACCCCCTGCGTGTTTTATCATAGTAATTTGCCGGTTTCCCTTTCGGCATGAAATTACGTAAAAAACTACGTCGTCCTTTTTGAAATTCAGGCTACTCTCACGCTGCAGGCTGTATCCCATTTTTCTCATCATATGCTGTGTTGATCGTGCATAATGGAAAAAATGTGGGGCTCTGAGTCTGAACTTGAATATGTGACCGTAGACCTTTGTAGTTAGGCTCTACTGAATATTATTGGTGATTGACTCCTTTTGGATGGAGGGATCACGAAGATAGACCCTTCCACATAGATGCACCTGACATGCTTGGTTTATGTAAGGGCATGTGCAGAGAGCTATGGGCAACAGATTCAAACAATTCGACACTCGCAGGATAATTAAAAATAATATTGTCATTAATTACCCATTCATCATCATCCTCAGAGGGATTATTACATTGAGGATTGAAACATGCTACAATTGGTTTACCGACCAAAGCAGTTGGCATATCTTCTTCAGACTCTGAATCTATCTGATTACCACCGTCATTATTGTCAGGCAATGGCTCTTTTGAAGTTTTACCGATTTTGATTAGGAGGGCACCAGTAAAGTAGTTCTCCACCCCTTTGAATGGTGTTTCTCAGCGAACACCGTTTGTACCATTGTATCATCCTCCTCGTACTTGAAGCATTGGTAAGAGTAGAGGGAACAATCTAGTTAGCGGGATCCAAGGTCGTCCTAATAACAAGTTATATGAAGTATCAGCGTCAATGACGTAACACGTCACTTCTGATTCAGGTTCCCGATTTGGCAACGGAGTCGAATCTTTCCAAGTGGGTGACTACTCCCTGCGTTAAAATTATTTATTGTAGTAGTGGTTGCGGACAACCGATACAGTGGTATGCCAAGAAAATAGAGGAGCCTTTTGGGGATGATGCTGAGTGCAGACCCTGGATCAACCTGTACTCTTTCAATGCACGTCGAATCGATGTACCGGTATAGTACAAAGGTCGATCGTGTTTGTTATCCTTGAGGAGCATATCCTCAGCTGTGAAAGTAATAGTAGGTACCTTCAACTAGACATGATGACATTTAGCACACGAGGGTTGAGTGTCGTCCCTAGGGGTTTTTGGTATATGTGTCAGAAATGATTCTGAATTAGCCAGTGCATCCCTGAGTGTTTCTCTTATCTCCTTCGCGAAGCAGCTCGTGTACGGTGATACGACCGGGGATATTAGCCAGCTGGGCCAATATGTCAAAGTGAAACGGGATGTTAAGTCCTGAGGTGAAGGTTTCTTCAGGACATGATCAAACCAGACTTCTTTTTGCTTCTCTTTCCCGAGGTCGAGATCAGGGCTAGCATGGGTACTTGTACTGTTCGTTTGCTGTTGTGTCTCGTTAGTAATTTGCTCATACTGTTTTAAGTATGATTTTCTGGATCGAGTACCCATCGGCTGAGGTACATAAGCCTGTATTGTGCAAGCATGCCTCTCACTTTTAGAATCGCTAAGAGAAGCGTTGTCACATTGCCGTCATCTGGTAGGACAGAGATAACGTTGCAGGATTTACCTTTTGACTTGGATTTCTGCGAATCCCATTGCTTGTCTTGGGTAAGGTCTAGGTGTATCCACATGATCTCTCTTGTTTTAAATGTCAAGGGAACGAGACCCTTAATCTCCTGATATTTAGCTGAAGGATCGTTTACCTTCAGCCGTGCTTCAGGGATGGGAAAACACCCATCAGGAACTGTGACTTTTGGGGTCTTGTCGAACTCAAGGGTCAGCATGTTTGCAGTGACTTTCTTTTGTTGTGACTTTAGAGTCAGAACTCTGGCATCGATCAAAGCCTGAATTTTGTCCTTGAGGACAAATCATTGTTAGTAGGATGATGGACCATCCTATGAAAGAGGCAATAGTTGGGATCGTTTGTGCGTCCTACTTCGTTAGGGCATCGAGCCTCTGGCAGTTTCAATTTATTCCCTTTGTAGAGTGAATGGAATATTGTAACCACCTGCTCGTCTTTGAAGGATTATTATTTCGGAGGGAACTCAAGCTCCTGATTATTGACGTCGCTCTTCTTGGTCTTTGGAGGAACATCCCTGACAATTCAACGGACATGGTCTCTTTCCCTTTGACTTAGAAAGATTGTGCCATGTCACTGTACCCCTTATTATTCATACCCCATTTGCTTTCAGGGGTAGATGGTTCAAACTTTTTCGCCGGTTATCTCAGCTTGTTCAACTACTTCTTTTCAGGTATGGGTTTTGACAGCTCCTATACGAATCTCTACTTGGTCCAGAAAGTTATGCCTACATTCTGCAAGAGCATGGGCAATGGCATCCCTACTGGGCACATCAGAGACAAATTTCTGAATCGCTCAATGTAGTCACAGACAGATTCTCCTTTCCTCTGTACAGTAGAGATGAGTTTATCCATGGTTACCTCGGTGTCGTCCTCGTAAAAAATGAGAAAGAAATCGAGTCTCTAAGTCAATCCAAGAATTGATAGAGCCTGGAGGAAGGCTTCGGAACTAGTCAAATGTTACCCCTTTAAAGTACCAATGAATAGCCTGGCCATGATAGCATCATTATCTACAACGTTGCTGGTCTGAGACCGGAAGTAATAGATGTGCTGGTTTGGCGAGCTCTTACCATCATACGTATATAATATTGGTGGCGTGAACTTTGGCGGGTATGGTACTGAATCTCATTCTAAGGGATAAGGACGAGTCATGCCTGCCTTCTTCAATTCATCCCTTGAGTTAGGGATGCGATCTGAGCTTGGATGCCTTTAAGAACTTCAGTATCAATGGAAGAACTTTCCTTTGACTTCTGAAATCACTAGAGGGGGGGGGGTGAATAGGTGATAATGCTAATCTAGAAACTAAATGCGGAAGCTAAAACAATTTTGCAATCACACTTAATACAACCAACAAGTGTAGCCGAATTCCCCGTGAAGGGCTCTGAACTAACTCCTCTTGATTCCCCTAGATAAGGGTGAGGTGCTATATGAAGCTCTTGTGGTTAAGTATAAGTGAGACACACAAACACAACCAAGCATATAAAATGAATAAGCAATATGAATAATGCAAGGCACACACAAGCAAATAAGATATGAATGAATGATGCTATGCACAAACACAAATAAAGAGAGAGAGTAAGAGACAATGGATCAAATGCAAACACAAAGATATGTTTCGAGGTTCGAGCCCCTAGCTCTACGTCCCCGCCTTCACCGAGAAGGATTTCCAATCCACTATCTCCCACCGTGGGAACCTCCACCGAGGAGGATTTGTTACAACAATAGGAGTACCGAACCTCTCTCAAACACCGCCTCACAACCGAGGGGTAGGCCGTAGCCAAACAACCACAAACACCTCTACCGAAGAGGGTTACAAACTCCAACTCCACCTCTCACAAGAGGGAGCAAACCACAATCCTCAACCTCTACCAAGAGGGAGCACCCCACATGAATAAGAGTTTACAACTTGGTAGTTACAAAGACCACAAAATCACTTACTTTTTCCACAAATAAGATCCTAATAGAATAGGATAGAGGATAAGCTCAAGTGTGGAAAACTAGGTGTTGGAAAATAAAAACTCAAAAAAAAATTGGGAAACTCTTGAAGATAATGTAAATGAAGAACAAAACAAATCTCCCAAAATACTCTTTTCTTTGATTTTTCCAAAAACCTAAAACAAATAAGATGAATTCTTTTTGGCCCAAAAACACTTTTAAAAACTTGTTTAAAATACTTGTATATGAGAGAAATTTTGGCTCTTAAAATCTTGTTCAAAACCCCCAAGAAATGGGGCTTAAATAGCCTCCTCCAAAAACTAGCCGTTTGGTTGATCTGTCAGCCAGACAGACTGGCGGTCGACCGCAACGGTCATAAATATGACCGTTGGAGGAACCCGGTCGACCGCTCTCGGACCGACGCCAGATACAGAGAGCAAAGCTCTCTAGTCGGTCGACCGGCCCAGTGTCTGCCAGACGTGCACAAAACTGTGCACGTCGGTCGACCGCAACGGTCGACCGGCCCTTGGTTCGGTCGACCGACCTGGCCTGTCAGCCACTGTCTAGGTCAGAAAATCATGTTAAAAATATTTTAATAAATCTTGTAAAATATATAAAAATCCCCAAAAATAGTTTTAACATTTTGCATTGATATATAACATGTGAAAAGTTTCAACTCGAATATCAAGCAATTTGAACTATTTTGTGTTTACAATTTTATCAAAACCAAAACATGTATTTTATCAAACTTGATTTTTTCAATAGGAAATCTGATTTTTCTTAAACTTCATTGAAATACAAAAACATGATATTTAAACACATTAAAGCATATTGCATATGGACATAAGTCCTATATACATGAAACAAGATATATCATAGTTTTTGTCTTTAAATCCACAAAACATGTTTTGTTAAAAAATAAAACGTGTGTGTTGTGCACTGAGCATATCAACTATACTAAGCTTTACAAATGGATCTAAACACACTAAACACTAGGATACCTAAGTCTTCTTGACGATCTTCATCTTCAAGTCGACTTGGTCCAAACTCCGTGATCCAACGAGCATGGCTATGAATGATCTTGACGCTCGGGCTCGGGAATCACCAAGTGAAGGCTTCCAAACTCTTCTTTTTGAAGCAATCACCAACTAATATCTTGTTATATGATCTGAAACTAAAATCACAAGATTATTAGTAAACATAACTACATGAGTAATCATCATCAAAACTAGAGAGGAAGGCCTCCGGGCCAACAATCTCCCCCTTTTTGATGATGACAAAACTCATAGAGTTATATATGCATGGATTAAAGTTAAGCTTCAAAGAAGCTCCCCCTTAACTAATTCATAGCAAGTAAACAATAAACATATGCAATAAATACTAAACATGAAACATGCATAAACATGCATAAACAATAAAACATGTTCTTATATCAATTGAAATTTTCAACAAAAACAAAACATGTAAACATGCTCTGATACCAATTAAACTAAATATATGCAAAATTATAAATATAAATATGCATATAAAACTCAACTCAAAATCTTTCTCCCTCTTTTTGTCAATCATCAACGAAGGGGTAAAAACCAAAACAATAAATTTTTCTCCCCATTTTGTTCGAAACAAAGAATCAACAAAAGGTAAAAACCAATACAATAAAAACAATATTTTGACCCTTTTTGTCTAAAACAAAAACAAAGTCAATAAGGGGTGACTTTAAACATGATACCAATTAAAAATATGTCAATGAAGTGCCTCTTGATATCAATTTAAAAAATGAAAATAACATCTTGATACCAATTGAAATAATTGTTCATTTTAAACATATGATATCAATTGAAATTATTATTTTCTATCATAAAGTAAGGGAACAAAATACCAATTGAAAACTAAAATATGAGTTTTCTCCCCCTTTATGAAAAACCAACTAAAAACATGCAAAGCTTGTTTAAGGATACCAATTGAAAACTAATCAATTGAAACATGATATTCATTTAAACATACAAGCTTAAGCATAAACAAAAATATATATGTATGAAAAATTTAATACCAATCGAAATTGATACTATTAGAATTGAAAGTATACATACAAAACATATATGAGTATACAAGAAAGGTCAAAATTGATACTAATTGAAAGAATCCAATGTACCAATTGAAACAACAATAATATCAAATGTATAAACTCATATTTCTATCCTCCCAATCATGTTCAAGTTTAAAATGATTTTCACTATAAAGCATACATGAGCACGATCTCCCATCCAACCACAATTGGAAGGTAGGGGTATCAAAAATAGGTTTGAAAATTATAGTATGTTTGAAAATCTCTACCATAGTGAAGAATACGAACTAGTTAAATGAAAAAACTTTTAAACTAGTATGAAATCCTTCAAGTAAGCATAAAACAAAATTATTTTTCAAGAGATAAGAAATCACATGATATCCAACACAAAGTCAATGAAGCATAATATGACTCATGAAAACAAAACATGAGTAAACATGAGGATGAGTGTACAAATACAATGTGAGATCATAATCATGAAAATTTGCATTTGAGCTCAAATAAATTCCTTTAAACATGAAAACATGAAAA